>JAODUO010001221.1:0-143776 GCA_025642075.2 Ridgeia piscesae | reverse complement strand
TTTGCCACATACCTCAACTGCACAGTTTCATTTCATGATAAATCCTTACAATTGATTGATGATGATGACATGTTCTTAAGCAGGACCACCCAGTAGAACTTGTCAGTTGGAAGTATTAATAAGATTAGCAGTTCATTGATGTATATAATTCCCTGTGATACAGAAGCAGTTTCAGTAACACCATAATGTTAGGTTAAATTGTTTAATGATTATATAAATTCTATGACGGTGGCTGTATAAATATATGCTTAACTATTATTTTAGTGACTGCAGCATTATTAAAGAGAATTTTAACTCCTACTTTCTTAAATGATGTTTTAGTTTTTATGTATTTTAGCTTTCTATATGCTTATTTGTTTAGTTATTGTTTTCATTAATCTGTTTACGTGGCTCTTTGGTAATGTAGAGTTAATTTTAGTCATATGTTTAAGTAATTATTTTTTAAACGAATACCTACTACATGTATATGTAAAACGCCCTGAGTAGTTTATAACTAGATTTGGCACTATATAAGTATACTTATTTATTTATTCATTTTATTAGGTAAATCAGTTGACTGATTTTTATCTGATTATATATCTATATGCAATTGATACGTAAATTGTTGCATCAATAACATTCGTTTTAATGAAATGTCAACCGATGAAGGAAATAATATGCGCAGATGCAATGTATCAGTCAACAGCCCATGCCAGAGGTAATTGTGCACAAAGGTTTGTGCATTTACCTGGCGGATTTGAACCTCCAACATACGCCGAGACATTAGCATCTACTCTTTATTTACCAGTGTTATAATTTAGCCTAAAATTAATGGGAGCCAGCAGTACCCCCACTTTTCAAAACCTAAGGGACACAAAAAGTGAGGACCATACAAAAGAATTCACTTTTATGTCATTGTAATTCTATAACTTTATTCAACACAATTAACATGCCACAAACATCATGACTATAGTCTATGTAGCAGCTTCATTAGTAAATACTGTTGATCATTTCAAGACATCAATGGAGGGTTGTGTCTTCATTTTCCTCTGAATCAGAGCTGCTTGAAATAGTGGTTCTTCCTCTATGGGCTGCCTGTCCACCTCGTAACCCATTGTCAGTCAATGTTAACCCTGACAAAGGGCAGCAATCGACTGCACCCACAGCATCCAGTGTAATTTACTGATACATAATAACGACATTTTCTTTGCCTTGGCCTCTGGGATAGAAGTTATCAGGCCATTATTTATAAATGTTACAGTTCTTTAATGTGTATAATTGTTTATAGTCCAATATGTTTGATCAGACCCAATGCGTTGGACTTGGACATGTCAGGGACCTGACAGTAAATGTAGGGGCCAGGACCCACTATGTTGTTTAAAAAATAATAATGTACATTAAACATCATGTCTGGTAAATAACATTTCAAGCGCAGCAGTAATTGCTACAACCACATATCAGTACATATACCCTAAGGCTAAGCAACTGTATATATTATATTAATTGTGAGGTAATCTTACTTATGGAATATGAAGTTTGGTCTATCCCCACTGAACTCACGCCATCTACCAAGTCCAAGTCTAATGTGAAAACTAATGTATACGCGTGAAAATTAGTGCACATCGTGACTTTTGTTTAGATAAATGACAGTAATTTCAATGTTTGATCACAGGGCAATTTTTGGCAGCATACGTGTAATAAATTCACGATGTGACATTTTACTTGACAGATCAGTTGTCACGCGAGTCATGGTTTTCGAGGTGTGGCTATATTATAATAAACTGCAATACACAGTGTTTTGTTTACTCACCGTCTACTTGGTAGTTTCTAGTCTTTACCGCTCATGACGACAGCATTTCTCATGCGGGTGTCACTTGCCAAGTGCGTCTTCTTTGTTATTTACTGTTTTATGCAGTCCGTGTATTGTTTGAATTCGCTATCGACACGTCTCGGCATCGTGGTCGTTGTGCAGAGAAATGACAAGAACACGTGCGCGGTCGAAAAGTAGGTCGTCGCTGCAGCGCGCAGAAATGATTTATTATGTAACACTGTCGCCGCGGGGCAGGGGCGTCGATGCGTGCGTGCGTGCGTGCGTGCGTGCGTGCGTGCGTGCGTGCGTGCGTGCGTGCGTGCGTGCGTGCGTGCGTGCGTGCGTGCGTGCGTGCGTGCGTGCGTGCGTGCGTGCGTGCGTGCGTGCGTGCGTGCGTGTGTGGTGCTAATTCTAAAATAAACAAAGGCCTTTATGTTATGTTATTTAAAATAGTTATGTTGGCTACATATATTTGAAGAGGGGACATGGCTCACCCAAATCCCTGAAAATTTGGAGGCTAGACTTTCATTCGTAGAGTGACAACAAGGACTGATGTGCATGTAATTAATATTTTCCCTATAGTTCTACTAGTGTGTTCTATTTATATCTATGGTCCATGGTGACAAGATACAAATGTTACACGGGTGCCTGTGTAGGACTTCCAAATCCCACCATTTGGCAAAGAAATTTGTCATCACTCAAATGGGATTAAAATTACACAAAGTGCAGGAATCCGCTGGTTCCGCCGCAACCGATATAAGTATCCATCAGGGCGACCAGGCTGCAATCCAAGGGGTGACAGGACAAACAAAAATTAATAATCTATAATGTGCTTGATGGCTAGTGTCTATTAATATATCAACACAAAGGTGCAAATTCACAGAGCCCGGCATGATGAATATTTACTGAACTAAGATCTAGTTGCGGTCAACCAAGTAATTATCTAATAATGTTCAACTGGGTAGTCGGAAGTTTATATATGAACTCGTATATTAATTTTACTACTAGACATTTAAGAGAGGGTAGTGATCGGTCGTACGCGATAAGCATCAAGCATGCAGGCAAGGGGTGAATGTGAAACACAAATTTTTTAATTTATAATGTGCTTGATGGCTATAGAACCTACTAATAATATCAACACAAGGATGCAAACTGATAGAGCACGGCAGCGGCTCAGCCCAGTGTCGCGCTTACATTTTTGCGGTCGTTATAAACTTTCCGATTGACGTTTCTGCGCATGCGCAGCGAAACGACAAAGCATTTTTTGTATGAATGCCACGGGCTGTTCGTCAACTCTCCTGTGATGCTTACTGTGAAGAGTTGCTTAAAATGTCGTTCAATACAATAACATCTTATACGTTTGTTTAAATCACCGTCACATATTATGGCGCACTATAGTCACGTTTGCTATCAAAACATGCTTCAAAACTTTTTTGCCTCGTGTTAATTCGTTACAAATAACTTTATATATATATATATCCTAACGAACAACCCGTAATATTTATACCATAAATCAATGCACTGTCGTTTCGCTGCACGTTAATGATTTTATATTTATCGTGCATGCGCAGAAACGTCAATCGGAACGTTTATAACACCGGAAAAATGTAAGTTCTATACCGGCATGATGATTATTTACTGAAGTAAGATCAAGTTGCGCGCTGCGGCCAGTCGATTTAATTTCTAATGGGTGGTCGGAACTTCATATCGCGAGTTTATTGTCTAGCTTCTAGTCCTATGTAGCGGCTTTTAAGAGAGAGGAGAAGTGAGTCAGGCTACATGCCCCGCAATTTTTCTGAGCTGAAAAGTGGGGGGACAATTCCTATGCTGTCCCCCACGCTGAAAAGTGGGGGGACACGTCCCCCCCCGTCCCCCACCGATCGACGCCCGTGCGCGGGGGTCATGAACTCACTCTCGGCATTCTGGCACGGGGTCAAAGTTGATCGGCCACCTGAGGTCACCTGAGGTTAGTCAGGTTACGCCAGTTCGGCGCGCATGTGCATACGTGGAACGACGTTCTGGACTGCTCGACATTGCATATCGTCGCGCTAACCTTCGTCATGAACCGCTAACCTTTTGATATGAACCGCTAACCTTCGACGTTCTGGACCGCCACACCGTATCAGTACCACTTGATTATCGGTTTATTTTGAAACATGTATTAATCAACTATACATGAGGGAGGGAGGGAGTGAGGGCGGGAGGGAGGGAGAGATCTGAGGGCATAGCTAACTATATAGATCTATAGTGGAAGGTAGAGCTCGATCTTGAGAAAGAGGCAGATAGACAGACAGGTATAGACAGGCAGACACCGACACGCAGGCAGATGGGGAAAGGTGAAGAAGGAGAGAGAAGGGGAGAAACAGAGAGGGAAAAGAGGGAGAAATGGATTAAGATAAAGATCGAGAGACAGAGATAAGGAGAAAGAAAGGGAAGAAAGTGGGTACGTGGACAGTACTAGAGGGAGAGAGAGAGAGATGAGAGAGAGAGGGGGAGGGAGAGGGAGGGAGGGAGAGAAAGAGAGAGAGAGAGGGAGAGAAAGAGAGAGAGAGAGGGAGAGAAAGAGAGAGAGAGAGAGAGAGAGAAGAGGAATAAAAAAGTGAAAGTGGGTGAGACGGACAGGTAAGAAAATAGAAGGGCGAGGGGATTAAAAAAGTATCTGTAATAATCCGGTAGGTGGATGCACCGGTACAGCATCCCTGAGATACTCGCTAGGGGCGCAACACTACCATGGCGGATGAGCGGGGTAAACTCCCGCGAGAAGAATACGATGTGGATTTGTCTTTTTTGCCTGTTAAATTGCAGAAAAAGCTAATGCCTTTTCAGAAAGAAGGAGTCAAGTTCGCAATTCAAAAACACGGAAGGTATAAACTGATGACATTGTGAAATGTGATGCGCGATGGGGCCGGGTCGTGCGGCCGGGTCAGAGCAGCTACTCGGGCATTCGCCAAGCCAGAGCCCGGGGTCAAGAGCCGCGCTATGGCTATGCTGCGGATTAGGGTGCTACTGCTTCGGCGGCGGGCTAGGTGTGCCATGAGACGTAATCTATTTGCAGTCCGCGAAGCCAGTGACAGCGGAGAATGCGGAGATGGTCAAATGGAATAAACTTAGCAATTTAACTTTAAGGCTTAAGCCCTTAGGCTTACTTAGTGGTGATCGTTCATAAATTGAATTATTATACATAACAAACGCGATGGTCGAAGAAGACTGTCGCATTGTCACTATCAGTTGTTAATGAATTGCTGTTGTCAAGTCATTATGACATGTTTCATTGCACATATGTCACCCTTTGTTATACTCCGCCATATTTGTGACACGTGACTGCACTTCTCCACTTGCAACATGCCCCGAATGAAGAGAGATCGGAGTGGTCCAGAAAGCCTCTCCGGTCTGTTCTGTTTAATGCGGAGAGATCACATAACCGTTACACATAAAATAGAGCAATTTTTCGTTCGCCGACGCTCTGCAGAGAAGTCGGAGAGGCAATTAGAATACACCCATAGCTACTGACATAGGCAATAACATATAAACAAATTCCCATACGAGGGCAAAGTCGAACCCAAGAAAAAGTCACCTCATCAAAGAACTGTTATAGGATGATGTGTATTGAAATCTGCTGTGTATTGCTAGGTTTATGTAGAGAAAGAGAGTCTGAGTATATTATATGTGTGACAGTGTTGAAAATGGCAGTGGTCTTTAATAACATAATATACCATATTAGTAATGTAAATGGTAAAGGCAAGACAATGGGCATTGCTGTCGACATAGATAGCAAAAGGCAATTCCCCTTACAAGTATAGATGAATCGTACTTGTCAAAGGGGAATGCCAATAAGCAAGACGTGGGGCCCAGAAACCACCCAAACAACCCCACATTTACAATATACCAGAGACTGACTTGGTACACCACTGCATTTATTCCATGCTTAAAAACTTAAATCTTGGCATGCTAATTGGTTTGGTTATGTGGAAAGATGCTCTTATTGCTCATTTTAGTTTGAGTTGCACATGCAGCATCATAATGAACAAATGCACACTGGAACATGGTGGAGTGCTATTTGGGCCTTGAAAGGGAGAACATTTAGCAAAATGTTGTTTTTGGTGTTTTTTTAGTTACTATATATTATATAATGAAGACTACCAATTTCAGATATGTTTCAGTCTGTTATTAAAATGTTAACTTTCGACAGATTTACAAATTGAACAATGATATTAGATTTACTATGAAACTTGTTTGGTAACACATGTAAAATTGTCCTTTTGCAGATGCCTGATTGCAGATGAGGTAACTTCTTCTTTCATTAATTAACACGTTCTAATGGCATTATAGTGGTCTAGCTGGAGAGCTTTTTGAATGCTAGTAAACTCAACCTATTGAACAACATCAAAATTATACACGATATTGACATTAGTACAGTATAACAGTGTAATTGATGATGATCTTTCATTCTTGGAATGACATCATGTCATGTGATAGAGCTCTGATGTTTAAGTAAGTTCATCAACTACTATAAATTCACAATGATTTCAAGAATTAATTGGTTATAAGTTCACTTCTGACCACACAATATCTTACAACAATGGTGTCTGTAAAATACCATAACATATAAATGTACTGTTTGTTTCCTCCTTTGATGTGTCACTGGTTGTCTGTGTCTCCTTACTACTGGGTGGAATAGCCTCTTACAGCTGTACGCTCTTCCCACCCCTTCCTGCCTACAGATGGGGCTAGGGAAGACACTCCAGGCCCTGTGTGTGTCCTACTACTACCGCACAGAGTGGCCCCTTCTCATTGTTGTCCCCTCCTCCCTGCGCTATCCCTGGATCGAGGAGCTCGAGCGATGGCTTCCCGAGATTGACCCCCACTCAATTAACCTCATACAGAGTGGGGGAGACATCAGGTGGGTGAATAAAGTCTTTAAATTTAGATTAATTTTTCAATCAACACCATTTAAAAATCTTCAGTTTATGTGTACTGTTTTTTCACATAAATTGTTCTTTTTATGCAGATGATTTGCTTAAGTCTTCATAACTACAGAAACAGGTCATTATTAATTAATATGATAGATATATAGTTTATTTTTTGAATAGCATAAATAACTAACAAACAGTATATTCAAACAAAAATATAACGGTCAATGATATAGTGTACATTCTGGGCAGACAGTGGAGCCGATTAAGACTGTTACCAGTTGGTTTAGATAATGATGATGAAATAATTTCTCAAAAGATGTGGTTGCTGTCAACCCTACCATATCTGTGTAAACAATGTAACAGCAATTTTTTGTGTAACAGTTTATGTTGTCATAACTGACTACCAGGGGTAGGTATGTAAAATTTAACAGTGCTTCATTTATGCTTGTCACCACGTCTTGCAGTGACATCTCGCGTGCGTCGGTCACCATTGTGACGTATGGCCTACTGCGTCACCCTGCCAGTCGCCTCGTTCAAGAAGCGTTGTTCAACCAACACTTCAAGGTGGTAATAGTGGACGAGTCGCACTACATCAAGAACCGCAAGGCTGCTGGCACCAAGTTCCTCGTCCCCCTGCTCCAGCGAGCCACACACAAACTGCTGCTGACAGGAACTCCAGCACTGTCACGTCCCGAGGAGGTGACGAGTTTTCTCTCTACCTGCTAGTCCCAACACTGGGTCTTATTTTGTCTTCCTGTGTCGCTTGTTACCAGCCATTCTCATTTTCATCACAATCTCTTCTATTCTGTTCGTTCCACTCCTGCAAAATCTGTCTTCATTTAGTCATGACTGACCTACCTCTCCTCTCTCTACCCTCCACCTGAGGACACCTGTCATCCCTGAGGACACCTGTCATTCCTGAGGACACCCACCTCACTGAGACACCTGTCATTCCTGAGGACACCCACCTCACTGAGGACACCTGTCATTCCTGAGGACACCCACCTCACTGAGGACACCTGTCATTCCTGAGGACACCCACCTCACTGAGGACACCTGTCATTCCTGAGGACACCCACCTCACTGAGGACACCTGTCATTCCTGAGGACACCCACCTCACTGAGGATATCTGTCATTTCTGACAACACCCACCTGAGAACCCCTGCCTTCCCAGAGAACATCCACCCCACTGAGGACACCCGACTTTCCTGAGGGCACTTATCCTCTCTGAAGTCATCCTCCTTCTCTGAGGACATCCATCCTCTGAGGACATCCATCCTCTGAGGAATTCCACATTAACCCACTCTGAGGACATCTCTTCCATAAGACCAAGGGACAGTTTCAATAAGATAATGATCATGCAGATCAATAATCGGGCTCTTGAGTCACCCCAGGACACATGACTCTTGAGTCACCTCAGGACACATGATCAATCTTTGGAAAACAATTTATGATGCATGTTTACTAGTTGATTTAATTGGCCCCTCGGCATGCTGAAGGTAAGTGTTAAAATTAATGTGGATGCTTTAGCAAATGATGTCCCAACAAACATTCATGATTGTATAAATCTTTGTAGTGTTGAGTAAAGTAATGTACCTGAATGTCTGTCTTCAGCTGTTCCCGCAGCTTGACTCACTGTGTCCAGGAGACTTTGGCACGTGGACGGACTTTACAGCGAGATACTGTGATGCCAGATGGCAGTACTTTGGACGTCATCGCAGGAAGTGGTCGACAGCGTAAGTCTCAAACAGGGCCACGCATGTGTCATAAACTAACAACTTGTTTGTCATCATCTAATGACAGATTTGTGTCAGTAATGGTATGTATGTTCCTTCTGGATACTGGAACTTCCATGTTAGAAGGATGTACAGATCTTTGGTTCTGCTCTATGGAGATGTCGGGCCATTTACTGTTGTGGGTCGTCACATGACATGAGAGGGTAGCACACTGTGACACAGGTGTTGACACTCTTACACGGGTGTTGACACTCTGACACAGGTGTTGACACTCTGACTGTCTTCTTAGAGCAGAGCCACGGATTGAGACAGGTAACTTTATAGCCGCCTCAAATCTCAGTACATTTGTTGCTGTTCCCATTTAATAAACACATCCTGAGACATCTCTCCCAACATTCTTCCCTTGAATTACTCTCACTCTGCATGTACCCGGCCTCGTCCAGCTTTCTCCCGTTGCTTTCATCTCTAGTTCCTGCATCTCTCCAGCCTTCATCCCCTGTCCGCACCCCAACCCCTCTCCCAGCTCCTGGTGCCACCCTATCCCAGCCCCTGGCTATAATTATGTTAATTTTTCATTAGTGTCTATACATGATGGTTACTCGCTGATCCCTGTGCCTCAGAGGAGCATCTAATCTGGAGGAACTCCAGATGATGATGGCTGGCAAGGTGATGATTCGGAGGCTGAAGAAGAATGTCCTCTCTCAGCTCCCACCAAAACAGCGACAGAGAATCGCATTTGAGCTGAAAGATTCACAGCTCAAGAAGGTATGGTCTAATTAGGATAGGCCATCTTTTTTCAAAATTAAATGTGTTTAATCAAACCAGAGTATCCCAGGCAGAGATTAGTCAAATATGTAAAATAAAACAATTATCATGTGTGACCATTCCTAGTAATTTACTTAATTGAAATAACCTTCAAAGGCCTTGTTTAATTTTGATCAACAAAGAAAGAATATGTACAGTTTTTATGATAATTTTATACATCAAAATATTGTGTCAAAAAAGGGGCATACTGAAGAAACTCTTGTATGGTATACCTCTAAGAATTATTTGCGTAAAAGCTAGAATCTGGCAGATATTACAGAATAATACAATGTTGTTTATCAATGGCTGTTATTCAGTTGTAAACAAAATAACACATTGATAATAGTAGTTATGATTCTGTTTGAGGATGATAATAAGACAACACGTTTTCATTGATGTCAGTTACCATCACCAACAAGTTATTGTATTCCAGGAGTTGGATAGTACCTGGGAAGACCTGCAGGTGGCGCTAGGGAGGAAGAAGTTGTCCGTTGCCAAACTTCTGTCAGCGAGAGAGGCACTACAGCAAGAACAGACAAGTGCAACCGAAATTTACCGTCTGCTCGGAGAGATACGCAAGCGAACTTGTACGGCCAAGGTGAAAGTGTATACTTACGTAGACTTGTGGCTCATGTGTCTGGAGGCACATGAGAATGCCATCGAGGGGCTGGTTTCATAAACAGCATAACTATACATGCAGCTTGTTGGTGTACTAGTTGTAGCTAACAGCAACTAGTAGATGTAGCTTATGGGCGGTTTCATGAGAGAATTACGGGCAATTTAGCAATCACATAATTATATTGACGTAGAATTTACCTAATTAGGTCATGGTGGGGAATCCCTCTATTTGTTCTGTCTTTAAACACCCGTGATATCCAGTGTAAACATTAAAAATAACTACCGGTATTGTGAGAGTGGGTGTGCCGGGAGCATCATCAAACTCGGGGAGCATCAGGTAAATATTTCAACTAGCGTAAAGTTACACCTACTAATTTCATGGTGCAACTATGGAGCAGACTCGTGAAACGCAACTAACGTAACTTTACGCTTTCGAAGAGTTATCGCCCGTTACGACATCGTGAGTGTGCTTCATGAACACTGATCTGTCACTTGCTAGTGGCTATTTGCTCCGACTTTTGTTGGCCACCGATAGGTCAGTCAATTGTTTGGCACACATACATTTTTGGTCCTATCTTTCTCTGGCCAACTGGTGTCCAGTAAACGATGCTAGAGATTGTGTTGAACGTGTCCACTATAGAGGATTCTCATTGGCCGGTCACAGAGTTAACAGCATGGTGTGTGACCGGTGGTTTCAGATTGGACCGGTCAACGACTATATAAAGATGCTGTGTGAGAACGCGGGTCTCAAGCTGATTGTGTTTGCCCACTATCATGTCATGATGGACAGTCTGACTGACCTCCTGCATGACCTCGGTGTCAAGTTCATCCGCATCGATGGACACACGCCTCAGCAGGACAGACCGGTGAGTGACACGCATGCACATCATGTTGACACACGTCATGTTGACACACACCGTGTTGACACACACCATGTTGACATACATCATGTTGACACACATGTTGACACACACCATGTTGACACACACCATGTTGACACACACCATGTTGACACACACCATGTTGACACACACCATGTTGACACACACCATGTTGACACACACCATGTTGACACACACCATGTTGACACACTTCATGTTGACACACACCATGTTGACACACACCACAGAAGAAACCAGACGCTGACATGCACAAACATAATTTCACCTCACACATTCACCGACACGATGTCATTCCTGTTAGTAATAAATCACGCTGGAAAGATTCCATACTCTACTAAACTGGTTTTTTTGCCAAGTTTGCTTTAACTTGACATTGTGTGGAATGTTACTTACGTAATCCTCGTCATGTGTGATCACACATAACACTGCAACCAAAGAACGCCAATGCTTCCTGTCCGCTGCCAACACTATCCAAATGCTTTCATCTCCCGCTCCACTGATCTTCTCCACGTCTCTTTTCTCTGTGCTCTCTTGTCACCAGGAGTCCACCACACGGCTCCTCTTGGAATGGATGTCAATGGCATTCTGCAGACATATCCAATTCAAGTCCATTTGTGGTGTTTAACCTTGATAGAGATGTCTTTCATGGAGTTCCTTGTTCTAAATTTTGAAAAAGAAATGTTGATGAGTTTTAATTATTGTTTCCTTGTCAGAGGTGACACTGGCCTACATACCGAACCTTGGCTTCAGACTTCTTTTTCCAATTCTTTTTCCTCACATATCTCACTGTTGTCTCCACTCAGAATCACCACTCCTTTTTTATAGTTCGCTCTCATTCTTTTCCCCTCACCCAATCCCTCTAAATCTCTACTTAGTCTTCTTCCCCTCCACTCCATTCTCCTCCCATTTTTTCCCACATGTTCAGCCCACTTTAGTCAAGACCCTTGTTGAAATATTCTTTTACTTAAACGCCCTTCCTCAACTCTTCCAGTCTTTCTTTATCACTAGTTTTATTCATTTCCTGTCACGTCACATGTTACTTGTCGGTGTTGGCGTAAACCGCCACATGTATTGGTTGAGAGGAGAATGCGTATGTCTGGCGGGGGAGATCATTTTGTTGATTGTAACAATCGTTTACTTTGTTGTCTGAGCGTGTGTCATCTGTATGTGTGTTTGCAGAGGCTGGTCCACCAGTTTCAGAATGACACAAGTACACGAGTAGCTGTCCTCAGTATGCGGGCAGCAGGGGTGGTATGTAGCTATCGATATGCAGGCGGCAGGTGTGTAATGTAGCTATCGACAGCGGTAGGTAGCTGTATGACTGTGTCATATGCTGCTAAAAATTGCTATCACAGTAATATTTAAAGAAATTGCATTTGCCTTAGCAAATTTTTGTTACATTCGGTTTAATATAATTTAATTTTTCATTTATATTTAAGCATGAAACTAGTAATTATATTTACTGCGACTGCGTTTATATGTCAATACATATTTTATTTATTGGTTATTCTAATTTTAGGTTATAACTAGTATGATGTACGATGTATTGGCATTGATGAAGTCTTGATTTGAAGTGAGGCAATCGATTTTTTGGTGAAGTCACTTAGGCTGCAGTTATCAAGTGATCACACAATCAGGGTGGTACTGATGGTTAGGGTGGCGTGACATGTGCTACACCAGTTGTCCTGTTTCAGGGTCTTACGGTAGTTGACCAGTTTCAGGGTCTTACGGTAGTTGAACTGTTTCAGGGTCTTACGGTAGTTGACCTGTTTCAAAGTCGTACAGTAGTTGACCTGTTTCAGGGTCTTACAGTAGTTGACCTGTTTCAGGGTCGTACAGTAGTTGAACTGTTTCAGGGTCTTACGGTAGTTGAACTGTTTCAGGGTCTTACGGTAGTTGAACTGTTTCAGGGTCTTCCAGCAGTTGACCTGTTTCAGGGTCTTACATTAGTTGAATTGTTTCAGGGTCTTACGGTAGTTGAAGTGTTTCAGGGTCTTACGGTAGTTGAATTGTTTCAGGGTCTTACGGTAGTTGAACTGTTTCGGGGTTTTACGGTAGTTGATCTGTTTCGGGGTCTTACAGTAGTTGAACTGTTTCAGGGTCTTACGGTAGTTGAACTGTTTCAGGGTCTTACGGTAGTTGAACTGTTTCAGGGTCTTACGGTAGTTGAACTGTTTCAGGGTCTTACAGTAGTTGACCTGTTTCAGGGTCTTACAGTAGTTGAATTGTTTCAGGGTCTTACGGTAGTTGAAGTGTTTCTGGGTCTTACGGTAGTTGAACTGTTTCGGGGTTTTACGGTAGTTGATCTGTTTCGGGGTCTTACAGTAGTTGAACTGTTTCAG
This sequence comes from Ridgeia piscesae, assembly GCA_025642075.2. Classification (NCBI taxonomy): domain Eukaryota; kingdom Metazoa; phylum Annelida; class Polychaeta; order Sabellida; family Siboglinidae; genus Ridgeia; species Ridgeia piscesae. The sequence goes on along the minus strand of JAODUO010001221.1, from coordinate 130,671 downwards.
GGTCTTACGGTAGTTGAACTGTTTCAGGGTCTTACGGTAGTTGAACTGTTTCAGGGTCTTACGGTAGTTGAACTGTTTCAGGGTCTTACGGTAGTTGAACTGTTTCAGGGTCTCATGGTAGTTGTCCTGTTTTAGGGTCTTACATTGACTGCTGCCAAGCTGGTTGTATTTGCGGAGCTGGACTGGACGCCTGGCACACTGGAACAATGTGAGGACCGTGCTCATCGTATCGGTCAACATGACACTGTCCATGTCCACTACCTGGTTGCCAAGGGAACGCTGGACGAGTGGGTCTGGGCAGCTCTGGCACACAAGGTAGGTGTAACACAGGCAGTGTCTGAGTGAGTTTGAGGGTGTGTCATTCTCAGAAATACCTCTTCATACCTGTTATGGGATATGTTACTTACTGCATGTATTCTGATATTATATTTTCTCGTTGATCTGGTACTACTGGTTTAAAATAGACACATAAAATGGACTCTCGCTTCCTTCCGTCTGGCAGTTTTGTCCAGCATGGATTAAATATGTATTATACTTAGACAGCTATTTGCTTAAACAATTAATCTTACGCAATCCCCATTGACAAACATGTACGACTCATCTAACCTTGTAAGGGGATTTCCTTTTATTATTTAGGCCAATGGCAGTGCCCCTTGTCATGTTCACTATTTAACTTTACTATATGTGTGCAATTAAAGGTCATTGCCATTTTCCACCCACATGTTTTCATGCTATCTCTTGGTCCATAAACCAAGCAAAACACGCAGCAGGCTCCAGTACATTGACAGTGTACATTAGCAGTGACTAAAATAGGGATATTTCTTTCCTATATCCTTGTATAACACAGTGGTTCTCCACAACATTCTGTGCAGACTACGGTGGTGACAACCACGCTGAATGGAGAGACCCAGGTCTTGCGGATGGATGATGCTGACGCTGCACAAGTTGAATGTCTCACAAATGCTGACCCATTCACACCCAGAGATAACTCTATGGCTGATGTTGATATAACATCATTCTTCCAGACTACACAGGCAGTAAGGCTTTACGGAGGGTTTCTTGTTTGATGTAATTTCCGTGTTATTCAGTGTAACACTTTACACTGTTGATTAATGTATTACAGAATATTTTGCAGGTTTTTTCAGAATACAATCGTGCATTTGTTATGTAAGTGGGTTCTTAGTTAAACAAACTGCACAAGTTTATACTGAAATTATAGAAACGCTTGTAACATCAAAGTGTAAATGTACAAAATTTGTTTTGTTTGTTTACACAACTAGCTGTTCATTAATGTTTATTACGTTTTATGTAAACTTTAGTTAGAACTTTAACAATAAAATTATATTACAGTCTAACAGTATAATAAAAAAATTAGATTGTATCATATTTGCAATCATTATAGCTGTCAAATTTATATATGACATCATTGAATGAATAATTATGCTATTTAGTAATGCAGCATGATTTTAGAACATACAGTGCTATGATAGATGGCTGCCTTATGTGAGATTTCAAATTACACTAAATGTTTAAACATGTCTAACCAAACACTCCCCAGCCACAGGGTCAGAAGACTGTCCTAGATTACTTCTCATCGGCCCGCAAACGCAAGATGGACGACAGCGCCAGTGCCACCAGAGATCACGCAAATGATTTGGCAAAAAAATCGAAGAAAGCAGATTCGGAAAAGTCCAGAAAAGATCGCAGTCCCCCTGAGATTGTACTGATTGACTCAGATAGTGATGAACAATCTGACTTCAAACCGTCAAAGTTGAATCTTCGTATGCCAAAATCTGATCTGCCAGAGGAGGATGTTGGGAATTTTGAGTTGTGGTCATCGGAGGACGAAAATAGCAATGCCAGTGATGTTAGTGATAAGGAGAAAATACGGACAGACTCGGTGAAGAGAGAGGAGACTTGGAGCTGTCGACTGTGCACGTTTCTTAATCACAATCAGTTGCGGATCTGTGAGATGTGTAACTCACCCAAAGTGAAGAAAAATACATCAGTCGCAAAGTCATCAGGAAAACGTCAGCGATGTAAGGTCTCTCTGGGCATGACACAATCACAAGTTAACAGCAAAGTGAATGTGGCAGAGAAGATTGAGGTGCTGGGTGATGACAGCGTTAGGTGTCTTTTTGGAAATGGTGGTGAGGCAGAGAAGCTGTGTGCTGTAGTGAATCCAGGTGTAACGCCAGCAGCAAGCTGCACATTTGTCGGTGGTCTCAGCCCAGAAGGACACAACAATGTTGACAGGAGTGACTTTGGAGAGTCGGCTGGTGACCGTGGAGAGTCGACTGGTTCCGAAACAGGTCAGTTTTCTGAGTTGGACTCGTTACAAATGTCCGATCTGTCAGAGGGTGATATAGATGCATCGGAAGATAAATTTGATGCATGTTGTCGACTTCTCACAGACGATAGTCAGAAATTGAAGGATGGAGAAAACGATGGCGTATCCCATGATGCAGCGGGTGCCACCCCCGTTCGTAGGACTTTGGGAAAGGAACAGAGGAAATTGCGAGACGACCGAAAATGTTACTTAAACAGAGATCATGAAATGTCTGATTCGTCTAATGACTCCACTGACGTGAGTCTGGTGTGTTACAATAATGAGGCATCAGGGAAGTGTGAGAATGAGAATAACATTTTGGGACGTGGTAAGTCCCCTCTTGATGCAAGGAAAGAACACAACACGTCTGATTCTTCAGGTGTTTGTCAACAAGAGCCGGACACAAGAACAGTTATAGTGGACCCTGCATTAGTCAGCAATGCAAACTCGGAAGTTTGTAAAGACGTGCACAGGGATCATCCGAGAACGGAAGGGAGCATAACAATAGATCGATGGGACGAAAGTTCAGACGTCAGGGACGAGGGATCTCTCACACAAGAAGGAGGAGGTAGGCACGTTTATGGCTTCCTAATGTGGTAGTTATTTCTTGGTTAATTAACTATTTATCTAAGGATGATTGTGAAAGTTTACAAACTCGCAAAATACATTAAGCATTCATCATGAATCTTCATTCGCACTGCAGAGCCATCATGCCTCAGGGGGTGGTTTTTTTCGTTCCTGGCAATATGCCAAAGAGCAATAGTAAATTGCGAGTGAACAAATAATGCAAATTTTATGTGAATTGCCTTTTTTATCAAACAAAAAGCTCTGATTTTCAGCAGTGGATTAAACATTTTATTGTGTTTTCAATATAATATTTAAGGATGATTTTATTTAATCTGTTGATTGTGTTTTCAATATAATATTTAAGGATGATTTTATTTAATCTGTTGAAATCTTATGTAGACTATCTTTTGTGCAAGACACCACTCTCATGCAAGCTACCTATGGTATATATCACAACGTTCCCACCATAAGTGGAAGCATGTGAAATATCTGATGTTAGTATATTTAACTATATTATATGATGTGCAAAATTATCATTGCCATTCTAATTCCTAGGAATTTTTATCTTATTTTGTCATTGTTACTTTTGAAAGTGAACAGCTATAGGTGTATAAATTGAAAACATAATTTTCTTTGTTACTTATTCACAGGTTAGAAAACAAAGTCACTTGAGAATAATTATTCGTGATAAGCAACAATGTTTACCATACTGTGTTGATGTACATTTTGAATTTGTGTCCGCAGCCGATGAGAAGTTACAAGCAGTAGCAGACACAAGAGTGGTGAACATTGACGGCATCGTTACACACGCTGCCTTCCTCTACAGTTGCAGCAGAAATACAAGTCGCATCTTCCTCTACGACCAGGTGAGTTGGCCGCACTATGGCATAACGGTTATACCAGCGCACTGTCAGTTCTGGGGTTCTGGGTTTGAATCAGGGTCGGGTCCAAATGCATATTTTAATACAGAAATTTTGGGTATTTGAATCGGAAATCACAAAGGTGCATTTATTTGTATTTGAAAGTATTTGCGAACAAAACAAAATACACACACTTTTGTTACCAACGAAAGGCAAAGCATTGCTTCATGTAGTCTGACCGACTCAAGAGTCAGGATAGAATGTTTTTCACACACGTGGGTGGAATAGTAGTGGACAAAGTAGTGGACAATAGTAGTGGACAATAGTGGTGGAAAATCGTAGTGGACAGCTGCTGGTCAAAAATTAGCATCAATAAATGAACGGATACTAATGTGACTTATCACCATCCATAGCCATTTTGACTGGGAATGTGCTTCACATAATCAGCTGTCGACTGCTGTGTTAACCCTTCAACCAGCAAGTGAAAATCCTCTGTTACAATAAAAATCATAACTCTGCAAATACTTATCATAAAAATATGAATGAGGCATCATTTTACTGCCAAATGAACTCTTTATCATAATAAAATTATTCTATCTTTATTATGTAAGATAATCATGGTGATATTGTTAGCTGAACGTCATCCAAAAAAATAAATGCACTATCCTGCTTCCAAATAAATACCCATCGGACATATTTTCTACTTCCAAATGTAGCCATTTCCCTTCCAAATGTAGCCATACGTTTTAGCTGCCAAATAACATAAAAATGAATCGAATCTGTTGAGAACGTTTATTTTTATGATATTTTTTAAACATCGATGTAGGCCATTTCAGGCCGCCCGATTGCTGCTACATTTGCCTCCGCCGCAAACCAACGGCGCGAGTGGTGAAATGTTGCGCTGACAAATTGTCGATTTTTCAGACCAAAAAGCATCCAAAGTCATTCTAAATATTTCAACTAGTATAATAGTCATATTCTTGAATAATGTCAGTTGTTTTGTCGAAACATAGATGCGGTAACTTTAGATAATCCGAAGTACACATTTGAATCGAGAAAGTTCTTCAACACGAACGTCCGCCATTTTGTTGTTTACTTCTGCTCTGGCGGGAAGATGATGCAGTGTTTGAAAGCTTGGTTCTGATTCGCTGGACCAGCCCAACCCACATGTTTATTTTTCCCAGATTGGGCAAGAACAGAGTTCTCTATTAGTGCCACGTATGCAGGGGTCGGACCTTTATGAATGGATGCGTAAATTCGTCACGGAAGGCATAGTAAATCACCCAAATTTGGGCATCAACTTTGTCACATGTTTTGTTCGCTGTCATTCAATCTGCTCATGAATAAATATACACCATCTTGAAAAATCTGTCATCTATCCAATGATACCAAATGTGCGCAGGTCGGTTACTAATTACGCAAACTAAAAATATTTTTATGCAGGAAGGTGTCTCGGGCCGATTAATCGGCCCTGGCCGGTCGCAGGGTTAACATCCTGGGCTAGCACAAAAGAATCTGGGTTTCCTCCAATGTGTAGTAAAATCCTAAAGTGCATGTGTTTGAATCATATCTAAATATAAATGTGCAAAATACTTGTATTTGAAGTGAAATCTGTAAAAGCAACATATTTTTAATTGAATTTGATTTGTATTTGATCCCACCCTCTCGACTACTCGAAAACCCGGGTTCGAATCCTGTTCTGTGGTGTTAAAACCTTGAGCAAGTTTTTTCACTCTACATTGCTCCAGTTCACTCAGCAGTATAAATGAGTACCTGGCTACAGACATGGGTGGATATGTGTACGAGCAGCCTTCATGCATTAATTGTAGCATATGGCTGGATGCTTCCCAGAGAAGCCAAGATGGTGTCTGAGTGAACAGGTCTGTCAGTGAAGTAAAGAGTAAAGCGCTTTGAACAGTCCTGAGGACTGGATACTGCGCTATATAAGAACTTGCCTTTACTTTACTTTTATTAAGAGAAGCCGAGATGGTCTTGCAGGCAGTAGCATTAGATGCGTTTTGAGCAGTTCTAAGGACCAGATTCCAGACTAGATAAGAACGTTTTCTGCTATTTGATGATGGTTCTACTATTGTGGTAATATTGTGGACTGGTGCGCACTAGTGTACGGAGTGGTGCCAGTGCATGCATGTGTGATGCATGTGCACATGCATGTGTGCTATGCTTACATATCGTACACCAAAGCACACACTTGTTAAATCAGTCAAAGGTTATTTCTTATGTAATGTTGTGTCAATCCTTAGAACTGATGAAATCTGATTCACTCTTCATGATATAGCAGATCGAAATACTGGAACACCTCAGCTTCTCAGGGTTGCTGACAAATGGTGACATAACCAAACACTTGTAAATCAAATGATCTTTATCTCCATCGTACATGCAACTTATTGTGTAAAGTGGGAATGAGAAAGTTTGTTTTCAATGCGTTAGCATGACTAACTATCATAGTCCCACATGTAGGTCCGACTGATCAACTGTCACACGGAGGTGACAAGATTGTAATTCAGCCAGTCGACTACAGAGATGTTGCTTCCTGTTTTCAGGTGAAAGAACCATTGAATGTGAACTTTGTGCCTCTGGATGTGGAGATGTCCAGCTATGGAGAGCTGCCGGACCTGTTGTTGCATCCTGAAAATCTTCGTCTTGTCCGTAGATTCGTGAAACAGTGGAACAGGTGAGAGAATGTTCTGGGGGAAGAGACAACAATTCTGCGTGATGTCGATTTATAGGATTTGGCTAATGGTTAACTAAACGTTTGTAGTCTTATGCCTATTTCATCCAGCCGTTGCCGTTGTGTTTTAGCTGTATGTTGTGGAAAATCATGTAGTTGTCTTCTAATGAAACATGTAGATTGCGGACTGCGTGAATTGAAGAAACTTTGGTACAAATTTTGTTTTTAAAATTCACTTTGTGGCATTGTTTCTAGAACTTGGTTTATGATGATAATCTGGATCACATGTCAGTTTTGTGGATTTGACAGCTATTTAGAACTTCCTGTAACCATGGTATTATAATAATAATGACTTCTTATGATCCAGTATCCTCAAAGCTCAGTGGCGCGACAAAACCAAGGGATTAAGCCATCTCGTAATCATAAAACAATGACGAGTTGTCAACAGATGGGGGAAGCTGCTAGGAAGCATTACAATCTTGTCACCTCCATATTGATACCAGCCCTTGCTTCTGTGATTGGGATGGCCTGTTTTTGTAATTAGCAAGGTCTGATTGGTTGGGCTTGCTGGTGTGATTGGTCACGCCTTCTGTGATACTTCTTCACAGTGTTGCGATAACCATGGCAATCGAGGAAACACTCAACAGTTTTGGAAGGGTGTGAATGGTTTTAAAATATATTGGTTGGCTGATTCTGCTTGTGTGATTGTGGTATTCTTCCTAAAGCCAGTGTTTGAGTTGAGTATATTGCAATTTGGTTTAAAAAGGAATAATAATCATTTTTATATGATCTTACAGCTTGGCAGTAAATAAACGGCGGTTGATTGCGAAGAGTGGCGAAATATTTCTCAATCCGTGCCTCTTGTATGATGGACTCAAATCTGGCCGTACGGCTTCAAAGCAACGGTATATGACAAAGGTAAGTTACACGTTGTTTGCAAGAGGCAGTATCATCACATAATTCTTGACAAACTTGAGTCACTGGATTCGATATTATGTTATGCAATAGATAGTTCAAGTGGTTTTATATATATATGAATTTTTTGTTCGCTCTGTGAACATATTGACTGACCCAGTATTTGCAGACAAGGACAGAGGATGTTATGTTTCTCCCGTTTATTAGAATATTTAGCACCTTGCGTGGAATTCAGTTATCTTTTAAGATATTCAAAACTTTCTGTGTTAAGAAACAAGGAACAGAAAAGTTACAACAAACTTGGTTCATCCATGTCTTTATGACTTTGTGGACATGCTGCAAGCACTCGTATCATGCGTCATAAATATACGTTTGGTCAGAATGGTTAACTAGTCCAATGCTATGTAACTAAAAAAATTGGTTATATTTTATATTGCATATGACTTATCAAAATAGGACCAGCCAGATTATAAGTGACTTTACCACAGGCCATGAATATGGCAACGTTGGAGCAAAACTAATTGGCCATGACTTTTATAGATTTTGAAGGCAGCCAACGTTTATAATAAGACGCAACCATTTTTGCCATGTGGCTTTGTTTACTTTTAAACATGAAGCTAGTTGCCTGGACACTTCAATAAATGACTGAATGGTCATCACCAAAGTTACTGTTGTAGACAGATGTTATAATTTGCTGTTGTTGACAGATGTTATCATTTGCTGTTGTTGACAGATATTATCATTTGCTGTTGTTGACAGATGTTATCATTTGCTGTTGACATATGTTGTCATTTGCTGTTGTTGACAGATGTTATCATTTGCTGTTGTTGACAGATGTTGTCATTTGCTGTTGCAGTAAGCAAGTGTACGTCTTGTTGTTGCAGGCAGATGTCGCCACTGTCACACTGAGCAAGGCAGATGAAGTCGGTGGATCGGTGAGGATCATCAGTCGAAGCATGACAGCGACATCTGTTGGCAGAATGAAGCACCAGTCACCGGGATCAGCCAAGTCTACTCGTGACAGGACAGGACAGACTTGGCCGGAGGATAGAGACATCTTGGTCGCGTTGACGAGGGCAGCCAGGAAGAAAGATGTACAGAATGGCAATGAGAATGTTATTGACAAGATGAAAGGCATTCTTCAGGTGGGAAAAATTGCTTTGGATTGTTGCATTCAGTGAGTTATCGTTTCACTAGACTGGTTACACAGAGTGTGGTTGTAGTGGACTGATTATAGGTGTCTGTGGTGTTTATTATTACAATGCACGTAATTACACCAGACTTATTACATGTATGTAGTCACAGAATTACAGACAACTGGTTACTGTACATTGTCATTACAATGCATGTGGTTACACCAAACTTGTTGCAGTTGTCTTGGTTATGATAGTTTGTGGTTGTACCAGAATTGTTATAGTAGTATAATAATATTGTAACAGCGGTTTGTAGCAACATAATTCTTATTTTGCTTTTCCATTAACACTGTCCTCACTTCCAGTCTGAAGCATGTGTTTCTTGTTGGACATTTCCTGTTTCATTTGTGACATGTTCTAACGACATGAGTCATATGTCAGCAAACTTGATTTCGAGAAAACACAGTGTTAACGTGCAACAATGATTACTGGCGATTTTGACTTTTTGTCAAAAAGGTATACTTTGATATCCTTTCTGTTAATTGACAATGCTTATTTCTCATATACACATGTATATTATTATAGCCATTTTACAAACACTACGTAACATTTCACACATGAATTTCGTAAAACAGAACCGATAAATTGCACTTGTTCGAGTCACATTCTTCGGGATTTCCCTCAACGCATGGCAGACATATTTGGTACTATGGGAAAGCTCAGAATGCCTTCTTTCAGATTCTTGTAGCAGGAATCCCCTCTGACATCAACTTTGGCCAATAGCATCATTTATGCAAGAAGCCTATCTGTAAACGAACGTCACTGGATACGGGGCCGAACAGATAGTGGACCCCAGATTAGCATAGAGCTATGAGGGCAATGTGTACTCGCTAACTGTAAACAACATGATCGATTGGGTTGGTGCTAGAAAACATAATTTCATTAAACAGCATGATATAACTTTGACAACGAACTTGACTTGGGAGTTTATTTTGAAAGCATCAAATGGAGTAATAGAAGCAAAACACCAGATTCTGGAACGACTATGTACTCGATCGTATGATTTTCTCCAATTGAAATTATCTACTCCAGGCATGTTCAGCGTCCAATAACTTTGGCTATGTGTGATATAGGTCCATGACTTTTACACCATTGGAAAGTTTAATATATCTTCTTTCCAATGATATGACTAACTCATTTTTTATTTTGTGACATACGACTCATTTCGTTAGAACATGTCACATGTAGACTTGTCCAGTTAGCAGGAGATTGTCATCGTGAGTCGACTGTTCTTCAGGCTGTGGATGCCGAGGGCCGCCCACTGTGTGTCAACTGCCAGCAGCCGTACCAGACAGAGTTGGTTGGGTTCCACGTGATGAAGGAGAATCCTTGGCAGACACGCTTCTGCTGTCGAGACTGCATGCAGCAGTACTGGGTGGGTGGTCTCATCTGGGTGGGTGGTCTCATCTGGGTGGGTGGTCTCATCTGGGTGGGTGGTCTCATCTGGGTGGGTGGTCTCACCTGGGTGGGTGGTCTCACCTGGGTGGGTGGTCTCATCGTAAACATATCAGGACGCTCACTGGGTAACAAAATTCCATTGGTTAAAAATGAATGTTTTGAAATAAAAGAATTTTTTAAATGGCATGGAAAAACCTGACAAATCAAGGTTTTTGAGGGTAAGTGCCAGGCACCCATAATTTTAAGTTGACACTGTAAGTGACAAAGTGACATCCTGGGCGCCACTAGGGGAACATATCCTAAAACATTAAAATACTATGATTTATAACTGCTGGCCTTGGTTTGTTCCTTGGGTGGGGGGAGGTAGAACAGTTGAAAACTAGTGCAGGTGTTTTAAAAATAAAATGTTTGTTTCATGTAACTATTGTATGCAACAGTAGACTATTTTGGGATAGATTTTTTGTTATTGAAAACTGGAAAACACCTGAAAATGGCGTGGAATTATATAAATGTCCAAGTATGTGAACCCGGACATATATTGTTAGATGTTGTGTGTTGTTTCTCGTATTTTGATAGTCCTCAAACCTCGTGTATAATCCTCAGACCTCGTGTATAGTCCTCAGACCTCGTGTATATTCCTCAGACCTCGTGTATAGTCCTCAGACCTCGTGTATAGTCCTCATACCTCGTGTATAGTCATCAGACCTCGTGTATAGTCATCAGACCTCGTGTATAGTCATCAGACCTCGTGTATAGTCATCAGACCTCGTGTATAGTCATCAGACCTCGTGTATAGTCATCAGACCTCGTGTATAGTCATCAGACCTCGTGTATAGTCATCAGACCTCGTGTATAGTCATCAGACCTCGTGTATAGTCATCAGCTCTCGTGTATAGTCATCAGCTCTCGTGTATAGTCATCAGACCTCGTGTATAGTCATCAGACCTCGTGTATAGTCATCAGACCTTGTGTACTTCTGTCACAGATGAGGACCAGTCGAGGCTACAGTGTACAACAGGTCTTTGAGTCTGAGCACGGCGTGTGTCAGCTCTGTCAAGTTGACGCCCACGAACTCTTCCTCAGAGTCAAGTAAGTCGTACTACAGTAGAGACTGGTGTGGCACTGTAGCTGTCTTAGCAAGGGTATCTTACTCTATTCTGCCACTCCCAATAATAAGTTCAAGAAGTGTGTTGTAAATACTCAGATTTACTTAAAGAAATCTGTCTAGAGTCGTCAGGATTGGCCGTCATAACAATAAGAGATGATCCACAAGATACTGTATTGCAGTCTTCCAGTAGCTTTACATGGTAATTATGGGGACATACAGGGTGGTGGAGGGGGAAATACCCCAGAACAGTTTACTGGTCCACTTGATTTGGAATGATTTGTAATTTTGCATGTAAGTTGATCTTGAATGATCTGTGCACGATAGTGGTAATCTAAAAATAAAAATACTGTTTTGTCATGAAGTAAATCATACAAAACTATAATAAAAATGTAATAAACTTGTTTGTACAATTTTTGTATAGCGTTCTTCAGATTAAGTATTCTGCTTTTGCAGAAATTGTCCTAGTCTTGAGAAGAGGGCGACGTTGATCAAAGAAAGTTGCTACAAAGTTCTAAAAAAGGATGTGAAAGACAAGATGGTGAAGCAACCACAGAAAGGCTTGGTAAGTTGAGTGCTCGTTTACTTAAATTCTCAGTATCACTCGAGCAAACAAAGTCCATATCAACGAGTCAAATCCGTGGGGTATACACACATTGACATGGTAATTTTAGACCATTGTCACTGTATCTTCTCACATGTGTGGAGGGCAGCTTGCCTCTCTATATTTTAATTTGTTTTCTTGAAGCATACACCTTGGAGCTACAAATTGGTGATACATTTAAACACAATAAGACCTATTTATATTTTATGTGCTATACTCTTCAAGAGGACATTTCTACAAAACGAGAAAAAATTATGATCAAATTACCAGATAATGCCATTGTAGTGGCGATAACTTAAACTATAGCTTTATTGCTCCATGGGTTGGTGTAGCTAGTAATTAATTAACCCACAAAACTACCACCTAAATATTCCTGCCAATGTTGGTTTACTAAAAATAGATGCACAAACAAGAATGTGGACTTCTGATAAAAAGTACTTGGAATTCGAGAAAACATATTAATTTTAACATGCAACGATGATTTCTGATGATTTTGACTTTTTGTCACCAAAGTATACTTTGATGTCTTTTCTGTCAATTGGCAATACTTATTTGTCATTTATATTATTATTTAGTACATTAAATTGTATAGCCTTTTTACAAACACTACGCAACATTTCACGCATTAAACATTGCTGAACTGGTGATGACCTTTGTGTACCAAGTAAGGTTGTTTGTTTACATCAGTTGGTGAAGATCTTTGTTTATCAGATAAAGCTGTTTGTTTACCATGAACTGGCGAAGGACAGACCAGGACAAGTTGTTTTTTTAGTAACATAAATATTTTAGACCCTACTTTCACTCAAGGTGAACTTATCCTCTTTAACATATGAATTTTTTTCACATACTCCTATTGGAAGTTTAATTCTTAAATATGTCTCAGAAAGTGTTCAATTTTTTGCTCAATCTTTAATGTTACTGTTTTTTCTTTATACTTTATATATATTTCTAATTATGTTAATATTTGTGAATAGTTATTATGATAGTAGTTTCTATAACAAATACAAGATTACTAAATCTTACAATTCTGGACTGACACAAGTGGAGTATTGTGAACATCTTTCATGGAAATGTTTTTTTTTAGTTTTGGAACGTGGACCACATCACCCCAGTGGCAGAGGGGGGTGGGGAGTGTGACGTTGACAATCTGCGGACACTGTGTACTGTGTGTCACCGAGACGTCACTGCCCAACAAAACAAAGAACGTGCCAAACAGAAGCAGCGCCAGCTGGCGGCCAAATGTGGCGACATCACAGCGTTCTTTTCAGTGCAGTGACTCGGTGTCATTGACTGACACAGTGCTGATTGGCTTGAATGACAGCAGTATGTCATCGTGGAACAAAATAACTAGTGAATTGTAAGCAACATTTTAGGAAAGAGTATGTTTTATATATTAAAAAAATCACTGTAGATGCATGTTTTGTGTTTATTACATGCTTTGCAATAAATGCAATGTGACATTTTTTAGCATTGCGTTTTGTGTGGGTCTGAAATCTGAGTTGCTCATTAGTTTCTCTGAAATATTGAGTCGTTCATTGGTGGCTCTCAAATCTGAGTTGCTCATTGGTTTCTCTGAAATATTGAGTCGTTCATTGGTGGCTCTCAAATCTGAGTTGCTCATTGGTTTCTCTGAAATATTGAGTCGTTCATTGGTGGCTCTCAAATCTGAGTTGCTCATTGGTTTCTCTGAAATATTGAGTCGTTCATTGGTGGCTCTCAAATCTGAGTTGCTCATTGGTTTCTCTGAAATCTTGAGTCGTTCATTGGTGGCTCTCAAATCTGAGTTGCTCATTGGTTTCTCTGAAATCTTGAGTCGTTCATTGGTGGCTCTCAAATCTGAGTTGCTCATTGGTTTCTCTGAAATCTTGAGTCGTTCATTGATGGCTCTCAAATCTGAGTTGCTCATTGGTTTCTCTGAAATATTGAGTCGTTCATTGGTGGCTCTCAAATCTGCAGATATCTTTTTCTTCCCTGACTATGTAAAACTTGCCTTCCAAATAATTAGTTATGCAACAACATGTTTACAGTTAAACTTAACACTTATAGTTACAGACACATTCAAGAGGTTCACCATCTAGATTGTCATTTTTGTTGTCAGTTGTAAAACTTTGTTGCCCAATTGATTAGCATGTTATGAAATATTCTGTGTGATTGTACACTATAAAATTGTACATACAATTTACTAATTTGTTTAACAATGTATACAGTTTTATATTTTCAATGGCTTGCTGCGGTTTTCCCAGCTTTACATCGGTCGCGATATCAAACCAGAGACGAATCATTTGAAAAATAACACTGGTTTATTTGCAAGCGTTGCTATCACTATAGGGTGTTGCGTATGATGCTGCAACATAGTCTCACCATGGTGATGTACAGTGTACCTCGCTACATTAAAAACAACTTTTGAGTAAGAACAGCAACTTCACAAAGTTGAAGGTCGACAAACTAGCCACTTTTTCATAAATTGTTTACAAGAAGTCACGATGTAACAGGACCTTTGAGCTGAGAACACTTGGGAAAGCTACTTGATAGCAATGATATCGTCTTGTAAACACATTTAAATGTGTGAATAACTCGACTGTCACTTAAGCATCTTTGAAGAACAAGTGAAAACAATGTAACTCCATCAAAACACATTTTAATGCAGGCCAAATACTCCAAAGCTGACTTCATGCAATTTTATGTACAAGACCGGCAGAGAAATAGGAAAACAAATCAACAAACCATGCAGCGTGACCATTACACTCGCAAACGAACATAAATAAAAATACACTTTCAACAACAGATTGTAGAGTCACGCGAAGTCCAAGCTTTACCTCAGCGGGTAGTTTAAAGGATTACACTGCAAGATATCTTTCGAGACCATCCAAGCATTGCCATAATTTGTGCCTGATTTCCTGAGTATACAGAGTAAATAGACATTATAGTCCTCACACCCAGTGGAATGATATGCTCATGTAACTCACAAATATAGATGTACATATCATGTATTTAGACGTGCAAAGCTTCACTTTGTGTTTGTAAAACCCACTGTGCAATTTACAAAGCACCACCAAAAAATGCCAAAACTAAAGTTGAAGCAGTTTTTCTCTCTATTATATTAATAACCCGACCCTCCTTAATATTTCACTATAATTACATCAGAAATGATGCACTTGCTATGTAACATTTCTTAACAGGGAAACTATTCCATCATGTTTCATATAGTGAAACAATAACTCATAAAACAAACAACATATCAAATTATTCAGATCACTAGACTAAAACAGCCTAAGACATTAAATTTCTTGATTGCATGGTGATATCACATCTTCCCTAAATGCTGTCTTGGTTGTTATATAACTTGGATGAATCTGTCATATTTTTGAAGTGGCTTTAATGCCATTGTGGTTACTACAGTTTATTATATAACTTGTGCATGTGTGGAATAGACAACCATTATAGTTATAGCATTCATTCAGATCATAACCTGCTCCATACTGATAATGATATTACAAAATTATGAACAAGTTTGCTTGTTTCTTAAATCAAAAGCGAATATAAAAGTAAACAAAGAACCCAACAATCATAATTGTTCTTAACACAACCACCGCATTCTTAATTATTTCATTCTTAGTTATCTCTAATTTTCCTCTCAGTGTGTACTTGTAATAACTTGGATGAAATATTAATAATGTTGTAAAGTTGGGTTTGTGTGACAACATATACAGTGCATTCATAATTGATGTTCACATGAGATCAATTTGTTCCGAGCATTGTCAAAAATTCTATGTGCGTGTACAGGCTTTCTACAAGCAACATTTATGAAGTGGCATATTGTGTAGAAAAATACTGCTACCGCTAAACATCTTCAGAAATATTCGGCACAGCAACACAGAGTATTTCTAGGTTGGTTGTGATGTAACATTTGAATGGGACCTTAAAACAACGTGATCCTAGGGTATGACAGAACTAATCTGAGCCCAAAACCACAAACAATTTCTCATGACTGCAACGGACGATAGACAAGAACATACACTCATTTGTAGACTCCAGACAATTCACCTTCCAAGTTGGCACAACAAACATTGCGAGTCCTCCCTCCGGAATCCCCCTCAAGTGTGGGATGTTTTTGCATGGTTTTGCAAATTGGCAGCAACATATTTTACCTGAATGATGCACAAGCTCTGATCTAGTTTTACTTCCAGCTTGCCCACAACATATCATGGAACATTTGTATGAACAAATATTTGTAACTGACGCAATTTTCAGCTACAAGTGTTGTTGGTATTTAACGTGCATCATCTAACTTTATATTGCCTAACTTAACTGAGCCAAATAAACCTGAAAATAAATGGTCAAAATTATCTCAAATATTACAAAGTATCAGAGCTGCCACCAAAGGAGTCTTGGAAGGGATCAATGATGCTATCTAAATCTCCGTGAAAAACGTCTCTCGTTCGATGCCGATGAAGTGGAAGACTTGAGGAGCGAGCCACACGGTGTTGAAAGCGATCACTAGATACGTGACGAACTTGTATGGCAACTCGACCGAGAGCATCTGCGTTGATTGACTGTAGTCGTTGCGGTTGACGCCGGAGAGATAACACGCGACGTTGTAGACGGTTGCCTTCATGAGCGCCCTGGTGGCCACCAGGATGACTACACCGAGACACAGCCGCATGACGACCTGCCCTAGCCAGTTGATGTTAGGCATGAGGATCTCGTAGGGTGGGGGTGTCGGGGCTTTGTGCATGAAGCCATACTGGTAGCACACCCAGTGGCCCAGGGCCACCCCAGCACCCACCCCCAGGATCAGGGTTGTGTCCCCCCGCGCTGTGCTCCACTTATCCAGGGTAGGATAGGCAAGGGCGAGGGCAAGGGGCACTAGGACGCTGACCGCTGGGGCGTAGGGGCTGTCTAGGAGGAACTCGTCAATGGGGTTGAGGAGAGGGAAACACGCGGGCATCAGGGCAAAGATGTAGATGAGACCAGCAATGATGTCCTACAATGAACAAAACAGAAATTAAGACATTTTTAAAGAAATTAACTTACTTTTTAAAGAAATTAACTTACTTTTTAAAGAAATTAACTTTTGACGCATACAATGTTTCGACCCATCAGCTATAAAACGGGAGCCATCACACCAGTATGTGACCAAGACTCAGAGCTGACATTTCAAAAGTTACGCTCCAAAGAATTTCTTACAAAAATACTATGTTACATTAGGATCCATGACATTTTGGTAAAGGACACTGGTAACAGACATTTCGGTAACAGGACATTTTGGTAACTAGACATTTCGGTAACTAGACATTTCGGTAACTAGACATTTCGGTAACTAGACATTTCGGTAACTAGACATTTCGGTAACTAGACATTTCGGTAACAATTAAGATATTTTGGTAACAAGACATTTCGGTAAAACTACTGAAAATAATCAGAGTCCAGTCTGCCATATTAGGAGGTAACATGTTGAGATGTCAGTCAGTTTGCTACCAAATATATATGTTACCAAGATGTCCTATTACCAAAATGTCTGTTACCAAAATGTCCTATTACCGAAATGTCAGTTACCGAAATGTCCTGTTACCGAAATGTCCTGTTACCGAAATGTCAGTTACCAAAACGTCCATTACCAAAGTGTCCTTTACCGAAATGTCTGGATACCGTTACATTACTAGTCATTTTACTGTAAATTGTGTGTTTTTACATATGAATGTATATACTTTATTCCTTCGTATCTGGTAATGGAGGCTGAATAAACTAATAATAAACTAACATCTGTTATGCACAAGTCCTTCGAAGAACCAAGTTAAGAAAACAAGGGCTGGATAAATGCAAAATCATTATGCAACGTTCGGTAGAGCTGTCAAAAAGTGATATGAGAAATTATGTTTAATAGCGTAATTAAATGCTTTTGAAATTTGAAATTACTAATAAATGTAGCATACACCTTGTAAAGTTATCAGCATCCATGCATGATGAGGCTCCTCAGATTAGACGGTTATAGTCATTATTCTTAAGTGTACTTCACGGTCAATTTACTCGCAGTTTTCAGCAACTACTTCACCAGGGCATATAAATTGAGTGGTTAGATGTGATACACAGCAGCATGTCTAAATGGACGACTGTAATTAGAGTCAGTTACAGGTAGCGTGGAATGACTCAGACTGTTGCACTCACAAGAACACTGTGCATGCCAAGGTAGAGCCGACTCAAACAGACTGTTGTACACCACAGCACAGCAACCAGCAGACCCCACTCGAATGTGTACTGCAACCACAACAATACAATGTCACAACCACATGCAGTTATTAGATTACAATCTATAATTACTCTGTTGTCAGTCCTCGTGTCACCTGTAGTAGCTATGGGCCCCGCTGGCTGTCAATCAAGGCACTCAATGTTTAGACGCAACATGCCACATATAATCTATATTTATCATACAGGTATTATAATTAGAAATTATTACAATGTGACTTCTTGGTGTAGCTATTCAAGCAAAACATAATATTTTGATGCTCTAAAATGGTATCAGCTTATCAATCACATTAATGTAAACACTGGGGGTAAATTTATATGCACATGTTAAAATCCGGATAAAAAAATTACATGATGTAAATATTGAATACTGTTCCTCTTTGCTACTGTTTTGTGGATGTCTGGCATGTTTATGTAACAATATTCAGTCAGACTGTCAAGTAATTTCTAAGGGAAATTTGATTAAATCTAATGATATTCCACCCAAGTGACATATTTGTTTATGCTGCATGACTGAATAACTTTGTTATGTTATACTTATTGTCTGCCTGTCAATCCTGTCTGTTTTGTGAAGAGTTTCCATATTTTGCCATCTTTAAAAATCTAGTCATGATTTTCTTTGTATTTCGAGGAAACCAAATATATTGTATATACTCATCATAACTTGAAACCAAATAGGTTTTAGCCAGCTAAGTTGCAAAATTGGGAATCGTTGTCAACAACTGCTTCACAGTTAATTAATTGTTATCCACAGTGCTATGCTCTGCAGATACTAAGTAATTTGGCCAAAGGCCAAGAGCCATTATGTCCAGGCTTCAAAGTTTGTTTGCATTTTCTGCAGCTAATTTTCAACTTGACCCACCCTCCTTCCCCAACTACTCCAGCTGACTCTGAGCTGAGGCACCCTAGGGTTTTGGATGGTGGTTTCTGGTCAGCACATATTGTCACTTATTATTTAATTATTGGCATTCCACATTGACAGATATGTTTAATTTTGTAGGAGGATTTGCAACGTTCTACCATCTACCCTGCTAAGTTGCGTCCACCCATCATTTAAATGAGTAAAACCTGTTTCGGAATGGTAGAAATATGGGTGTACAGGTAAAACACAAATCATAGATATTATCAATTATGCCTTAAAATGAGTGTAAATTTATGGTGTCACATGTATGTTTGTAGTCAATTTCAGGTAAAATAAACATTTAAAGTTTATAAAAGTGGCTTAACAGTTGACATTCATGTGTCCACCAAAAAAATGTGTGACTGGCTAAATTTGGATCAAGCATAAAGCCCTGAAGATGGGCAATGGGTCTGTAGCTAAGCCTGTGTCTTAACACATACAGTCATTACAGTAGGCCCCAATGTCATATCATGTACAATTACTTACTTACAATAATTATGCATGTTTCGTGTAAAAACTGAGCAATGGCAATGCTATACATACCACGTATCTGTCCTTTGTGAGAATGAGTATTGTAAATGGTAGTCCAGCACCAACCATGGCATGTGTCGACGGCATACCATACTCCAGTGCATAGCGTTTCTCCATACGCATGACAGGGGGTGCAGGTGGTCGTGGCCATCGAATAATGTCTTTTGTCGCTTGTCCCAGATACATGAAGATGCACCAGAATACACAGATCCTCCGGCCGACGTAACCGTCAATGTTCCAGAACCAAAATGGGAAGAATGTGATGTAGAAGACTTCGTTTCCCAAGCTGGCACCAAAGCGGAACAGATAGTCCAGGAATAAATTTGTGGCTACGTAATCGCTGCTTCTCTTGCTGCCAGCACAACTCTGGTCACTGTCTGATTCGGTAGCTGAGAAATCAGTACTGGCCGTGGAGTCTTTCTTCATGTGGGAAATCTTCCTAGTACTGGTACCAGCAACACCATTGCTGGCGACTCGTTCACGCAAGTCCGGACGTGTGAAACCATTCCTGTGTTCAGGGAGGATGCCATTGCCATTGCAAGCCGCCAGTCCTGCGTCAGCGCTCTGTGTTGCTGTTGGGTGTTTCGAAGACCCATTGCAGCTTGCTTTCTTACTGTCGACGGTAGTGCTGCTTTCAGAAAAATCGTTGAGGAAGCTTATCAGGTTGGAAACGCTAGTGTTTGTTTGCTTTTGGACAAATTGGGGCGGGACCGTACCCGAATCGCTTGGTGCCGGATACACCCCGCACAATCTCTGAAACTTCACAACCAACTGCGGGTCGTTCAATGTCTCAAAAATCTTTGCCATCACTGTTACTCGATGGAACGCTACAGTTAACCAAACTAACAGGAAGAGAAGTGGTAAATTACAACATAGTTGATGCTTATCTCGAAGGACACCGGCCTCTGATCCGCGGTTGCTTCCCGGAAGTTAAGAAACGCTGCTACACCAGATATATACGCCGCTGTATAAATTGTGATGTAATGACTCATTCATAGTACACACACAGTATTTACTTCGTTTGCCTTTAGTATTATTTAAATTTCTTTACATCCATGTATTCAATTAACAATGAAGTTACACATTTTATACCATAATTGACTATAATGTTATATAATAATAAATATTATGGAATAATTGTATGTGTATTCAATTTGTTAGCCTATTTTGTAGTTTTATACAATTTTTTTCACTACAACATGCTTCATAATTTCTTTTGCCTTTAGTATTATTTAAATTTCTTTACTTCCATGTATTCAATTAACAATGAAGTTACACATTTTATACTTGTTTGTATGCCTATTTTGTAATTTTATACAATTTGTTTCACTACAACATGCTCCATAATTTATAGTTAGCTATTTGTATGTATAAATTGGTAATTTAGTTTAATTGGCTAAATATTGTTAACCTATTACAGCCAAAATAGATGTTCAGCAACATATTATGACTGTTAATTATTTATTATATGCTTAAACAAAATTGCAAGATTCTTAATGTATTCATTTTTTTGAGTTCTTCTTTTATTGATTTATATCAACCGACATGGGAGTTATAAAGTACATACCCTTGTTTAAGTAATATATAATTTGATTTACCATGCAGCTTGATTGTGGTCTTCATCTTCTATGTACTTCTAAGACCTTTTTTATTTGCCAGATGCCTTGGTGCATTGTGTGAGCATGTTTGTGCGTGTGTGTTTGCATAGACCATGGATTCAAAGAGCTTGAGAATTTGTCCAGGCTATGCTATATTTTAGCCAGACATATCTCTATATCGAGTCACGAGGGGGTACAACTACTGCAGTCAGAGAATTTTCTTTAAAAAAATTACGATGTCTGATATCAGACAAAAGTATTTTCATCAACCCCATTATCAATCACATTAATGTAAACACTGGGATAAACATCTACAGGTCAAAATCCACATAAAAATACTTGATGTAAATTCATAAATATTCCTGTGTTCTGTTATTTTGTGGATACTTGACAAATTGATATAGCATTTTAATTTACAAGCAAAATTGTAACTAAATCTAATGATATTCCATCCAAGCGATGTATTTGTTTACACAGAATAATTATTTGCAAACATTAATATGATGATATGAATAATTTATATTGACAGTTAATGGTATAGGTTAAGTGTAAAATATTGATAGCAGATGCCCCAAATAAAAGTAATTTCACCCGATTTTGGACAGCAACAATTGAGATAATTCACACTGCAAAAATTGCACATAATTTGTTTATACATTCATCTCAAACAAATGAAACAATGATCACTAAAGCTATAACATTTAATACCATACATTTTATAGTCATAATCTGCCTCTACACAACAGAAATACAGGATCACATAACTTAGCCCATTGTCATTTATTATTTCAATGGCGTAACAAAGAATTTCTATTGAACAGCTCTCCAAACTACAAGTAGTCTTGTAATAGATGCTGGTGTTGCAAAATAAAAAATCTGTGAAATCCACAAAAGTATTTACAAAGAATTATGAAAATATATAAGAGATATCATGTGACATGACCCCAGGAAAATGGTTATTAAGTTCTAAAATTGTGGCATAGTTTTGTACCTTTTGCTTTGTTTTTAATTCATTGCTAAAAATTAAGCATCTTTAAAACACGACACAGAATATATTTACTAAGAGCAATTTGTGAAAAAACAATGCCCAAGTCAACCAGGCATTTAGCATTTTATTATGTTTTAATGAATTTTCTATTAAAATGAACCATAATATTGAAAGATGAGATGTCTCAGGATCGAGTTTCCCAATAAAAGTACAGCATTACCATATACATTATATACTTGAATTGAAAAGTCATTAAGATGATACATTTTATAATAATGAACTACCTTTGACATAAGACATATAAATTTACACTAACACTTCTCAGTGCCACCAGAAATACAATGTTACTGGTCACAATATTTTGCAATGACACTATCAATGTCTTTTAAGCTGTCCAGTGTTTTTGCCAACGTATTTTCATCCATCTCAAATCGGACAACCTCTGCACCCTGAAACAGTAAGCATTGACATGTATTAATTGTAATGTATCTGTGAAACAAATAAATAATGATTATATATGTCATTAGTTAGGTATGGTGGGTCTATCGTCCTACCAATTTATATTTCAGTTTACAAAAAATTGAAACGAATGCTGCTCGATAATTTGGATTATCTATTATTTTACAAGAGCTAAATAATTACTACATACAAATTTCGAGACATACATATATTATTTTTGCTATAAGAATGATTGCATGATAGCCATGAAAGACCAAATCAAGAATATTCAAAGAAGTCGATAAAAATAACTAAATAAATAATATTCAACACAATATTTTAAAGTTAAATTAAAGTGATAAAATTACAACTAATTTATTACGTACGTTAAAAAACCAAACTAGATGCTATGCTTATAATGTTAGATATTACTAGATATTATGCTTATAATCTATTCAGTTAAAACATTCCAAGATTAACACATCACGTCTTTACCTCCTGTTAGTTAAAATATTCCAAGATTTATACATGTTTACCTTCTGGGGTAGTTCACTACTGGCGATCTGTAATTCGACAATGGCTATAGGTGTGTTGACTTGATCTGCATGCCGTGCCCTGGTCTCCACGTCAATCCTCCAACTCATGGTTTGTAACTTATTGTTCCACGAAGATCTCTCCACAAGGCTATCATGAATTTTTTTCCAATTGTTCTTCCAAAACTTTGTAAATGCTTTTGCTTGATCCTGTGATATACCACCATCTTTCTTTTTCATTTGTGTTTCAAGGAATGTTTCTGACTGATCGAGATCCATAGCTGTCATAGCCAAACTCTGGAACAAAATAATTTGTAACATACACAATATTATAGCATTACAGTTTGTTATACATAAGATTATGACGTAAAATGATTACATGTATAACAAAATTTGAAGGTATTAGCTTAAAACGGACAGCTATGTTATTCCTAATTATTTGATTTGTTAACAATTAATGCAGAAAATAAACTGCATGTCAAAGTGTTTAGTATGCCCGTAAAGCCAAGAATGTTCAAAATTTTTATATGTTTTTTGATTGATTGATTGATTGATTTAATATAAAATGTAAAACATTGTACACATATGCATAATATATAAATACAAGGTACATTTAAATATTCGGATAACACAAAAAGTGCACGCACTTATTTCCATTGTTACCCCACAGCACGTTCAAATTGATATGAAAAGTATTCTGTTATTTGAGTGACTTACAGGGGTAGACACTTATACCTAGGTAAGTGTATAACTTCACATCTACCACTTTTCAAAGCATATTTCTTCATGATCACGTGACTTATTATTAAGTAATTATTTACTTGACTTGTTTTGTTTTTCATGTTATATGTTTTGAAATAAACTGATTGATTCTTAATTACAGTTATACACCAAATATATATGTTTTACATGAACAAAAATAAAGACAAAACTATGAAGTACTGCTGTCATGTGCAACTCCACATTTCAAATATTTTAGACCATTTGTAATTTCAATTAATAACTCAAATACCTACTTAGTTTTCCACATCTACTATACAGTAGAGGCTAGACTAAGCAGACTATAACCATCCTAGACCTAGCCGGTCGGTATTGAAGTAGATAGATCAAGACATGATAGGATAGGCTAGATCGAGGGAAACAAAAAGGCCCTAACATTGGTTATTCCTCGTGCTTTTTGTACTAAACGCAGGAAGTCAGCGTCCGGTAGATCTGGGTATAGTTCTTGGTGCAGCAATTCGTCTGTAATGTCAGTGTCGTTGTAGTAATCATGCCTCGCCAGTCCATTCACTAGTGCCAGGAAGCTTTTGCCGTCGCCCGCCATCGCTGGTAGTTCAAAGGTCACAGGAGCCGCCGCCTCCAGAAATATTTACAGGGAAATAATTTTTCCTGCGACACCGAGTACTTCCTGTCGGCACTAAGCGAGTTCTGTAAAATATAATTTCTGTTAAAAGTGCACAAATTTGTAACTATGTTTGTTCGGCAACATGGGTTTGGTGAAACGCTACACGGCGAACAAGAAAAAGATGAAAATGCACTATTAATGGAACTTGATAAAGGTGATTTTCTTCTCGCCGGCAGCATTTGCCTGCTCCAACTCGAACTTCCCAGTCCAGACTCACTCGGCAAATGACCAATCTCCATCGTACTCTCACTAGCTATTCGCAAAGCAGCTCTGCGAATAAGGTCACACTCGCCACTATTCGCAGAATAGTGACGCCACTGTTCTGCGAATCAAGAAAACATAGTTTGCTATTATTCGCAGAGCAGGTAGGAAAGGATGTATATTGGGTATTCTTCCATCCAGTTAATTAAAAATAATTAGGGCCTTTTCAAAACGATTTTACGATTTTTTTGATGGTTTATGTTAGGAATGTCATTCTACATCATTTCTGGTACAAAGAAGTCATACTATTTTTTTACATTGTGTTTTGGATCAATTTTATGCTGTCGAGTCGACGTAAATAAGCCAATGTCACAGTGAGCGAGCAGTTGGCATGCACATGCCAGACACATCAGAGCTGCAAAGGCGATGTCTTGCGTGTGCATTGATAATTATAACTCACTAAAGTGCATAGCCATAGGTTTTATTAGCTGCTTACTAAATAAATACAGTTGGCATGTGTCATAACAGTTTTTTCTAAATACCATTCTGTCCTATCGATGACGAGGCGAGAGGCATGGATAATGT
Source organism: Ridgeia piscesae (assembly GCA_025642075.2). NCBI lineage: Eukaryota > Metazoa > Annelida > Polychaeta > Sabellida > Siboglinidae > Ridgeia > Ridgeia piscesae. The sequence continues at coordinate 105,588 of JAODUO010001221.1, read as the reverse complement.
AAGCAGTGTGGGTAAATGTTGTGTCTCGACATAATTTATAGGCCGGAAGAGTGCCCCAGTTTGCATCAACAAACACTGCAGTATCACTTACTCAGACTCTGCAGTAATGCATGGATGCAAACTGGGTCATAGGATTCTCACCACCTGTGAATATTGACACCCTCACAGATAGTATTACTGTTCAAAGGAGAAGCTACCACTCTACCTTAACATATGTTAGTGTGTTATGTAGATAAAAATAATAATATTAAAACTTCAAGATCAGAGGTGTCACAAACTAAATCATTTGGATAGTTATAAACATGGACAGGCAAAAGTTGTCATTGGAGCATGGAACTGCCAACAATTTATGGTGGGAGAGCTACCAGATATTTTTGTCAGGTAGCCCTGCTGGCTAACTAATCTTTAGGAGTGATTTATACTAAATGTGTACAGTCAAACTATAGTTACTGTACTATATTTCAGCAGAAATGAACATTAATTAATGTTGCGGTTTTTTAATACAAGTCTTCCTGTACGTGCATTATGACCTGGAAGCATTTTAAAGGTGTGATGGTTGTCAGAGACTGCTGCTCAGTCAGTTACCCCACCCAGGACTTTGTCTCCATCACCCTCACCCCATTGTCTCCCTGCCCCCTCATTGAACTAAGTTCAACAGATAAAAAAAGTGGTAATCCTTTGGTCACAGAAATTATTCCATCTCAAAAATTATTATTTATGGGATGGTAACATCTGTACATATTTCTGGTAAACAGATAAGGATAGCGCTGTGTATCTGAAGAAATGCATGAACATTTACAAAAATATTGTGATTTCATGTAAAATGACCCAAAAAGGTTCCTTTATTGAAGTTGACTAGAAAGATTTTTTGGGTAGAATCATAATTTCACAAATGATCATAATTCAAGTTGTCATATTTATACATTTTATGTGTTTATTAAACATAAACATTTCAGGTCTGAGATCTGTCAAAGTGGGTGAACAGTGTGAAGCCATTGTGAGATTTCCCCGTCTTTTTGAGAAGTATCCATTCCCAATTCTCATCAACTCAGCCTTCCTCAAGCTAGCTGATGTCTTCAGAGTGGGGTAGGTATTAGGTATCTACACTAACTACATCAACACTGCACATAATTTATCTACTGCTGTCGATGTATCAGTTAAGGCACTCTCACCTTTTTGCTTTTGCCTGAACAATGCTTTTTTCAGAGTCACTTTGACTTGTCTAAGCAGCCTCCCTGTTAAATAATCTGATTTGAGTTGAGATGTCTTCAGTTCTCCGCTGAGCATCATTGTGACTTGTAAAATTGTGCAAACTCACATTTTCAGGAGTAATTTAAAACCGATATTTAATCTGAAGCAATCAAATAATTGATAATTTTTTAAGTTGTAGTTATTATTTATAAACATGTTCCTTCCAAAGGGCAATGGTTATAGGATTAATTTTGAAATGACGTTGACGTTGCAGGAGTAACTTCCTTCGACTGTGCATTCTGAAGGTGACACAACAGAGTGTGCGACATCTCGATAAAATACTCAACATCGACGAATTTGTACATCGCATCTATGTGGTGGTGCACAGTAATGACCCCATTGCAAGGGCAATTACCCTCAGGTAGGTTGAGACCACCATTCACCAGTAGTCTAGTACACATTTATTCTAAACAGTCTCAGTCCCTAGTATTGTGATAAGACATTTACCAGTAAGTCAGACCTGTGTATCGTACTTTGTATAAAAGCGGTGAGCCAATTTTGATAGTTGTTGAAATGTGAGTAATGTAGACAATGTGAAGAAGTTCACCCGACTAGAATTAATATAATAGCAAATACCATTTCAGCAGTTTCTGATGTGAGTATGTTTTTGGATTCCAGAAACAGCTGTATCTGAAAGTAAGATTTTTGAAGCACCTGAAATGAAGTTGTAACAGCGACATGTCATTTGTGCATGAAAACATTTATTTAATGACATAATTTTTGAAACCTAATGAGACACTGCATCTCAGGCAAATTGTTTTGTTTCAGGACGCTGGGCTGTGCAGCCTCCATCATCTCAGAGAGGAAGAACGTACAACACAGCGTAATGAAGAGTCTCGACTCCAATGATGCTGTCGAAGTAGAGGCAGCCATTTATGCCACAATGCACTTTGCAGAGCAGTCAAAGTAAGACATGAAGTGCACCTATTTTAAATGCAGTAAATCCCCATTAACCTTACCTTTTCTGAGGCAAATGCTGCTGACTAAAGGAGGGACATACAGAAGGTTCTAGAATGAAAACTACTGTAGGCAAATACACAAAAGTATAGATTTTCTGAAACAGTATTTATTTGTCTATGTGATGATATAAAAATTACAATTGTGTAGTTATTCCACAAAAAATCATCATATAAAATATAAAGGTCAATTTTTTTTTTTTTGAATTCGAGATTATTATCCAATCCCTGCCAAAATACAACTAATATGTTTCATTATGATATACATTCTGTCAATTAGAAATTTCTCAAAACATGATAACCATCATCTATCTTTTTATCAAAATGTGATAAATCCATGCTGTTATGGAGATTGCGGAGTGACTGCATGTGCTGTTTTTGGTAACAAAAGAATTTAATGCCACATTTTGTGAAACAAATATGCAACAAATATTTCAGTGCTAGGTCCCATACATTTACTTTATGATTGTGGGTTCCTAATGATCACCAACTTCAGTTTAACTTTTTATTAAAACTGAGGAAGAAATACACGTGAATTTTTTTGAAACAACAAGCTGATATATCACATTTTGTCCTGAGACCTTCATATCTAAACAGCTCCTGTTGTATTGTGGATAACTACTTACGTTTGAGACAACCTTTCTTTTTCTGAAGCACCACCCTAATCATGCAGTACATGTGTTAAGCCTTAAAACGACATGGTCCGTTCGTGGCTTTTTATTTTTATTGCACAGTCTTGTTATACGGTGTAAATTATACCTATTATAGCGTAAAGATAGTCAAAATATGTTTTCATGTACCATTTAAGGGTTGAAAATAGATGCAGTAAGGGTGCTTAACTCTGTGTACACATCGACCACGAGGCGTTTTTGAAACCGTTGTAGGCGTGGCTAAAAGCCCAGAAGGAAATGCATGATCACAGTATCACGTGAACACAAGTTCACGCCACTAACGCCACACCCAGCCAGGTGCACGGCTCCCAATTGGTAAAGGTCAAAGGGTGGGTGTCACTCGTGGCGATTTGAGTGACAGTGTCGGGATTCTTATAAACATTCGACGTTTAACATTACGAAATCAGTTCTGTTTCGATAAAACATTTATTGGCGGACATAAGCTACAATAGTTATAACTTATACTGATTAACATGATTTTGCAATAAAAATAAAAAGCCACGAACTGATCATGTCGCTTTAATGGAGCAAACAAGTGAATGTGACTTGATGTTGACAGGAGTTTTGCGACGAGTATTTGTGACAAACTCGCTGAGATGATCGAGAGTTTGCAGACTCCGGTCGAGACAAAACTCAAACTCATCCCGATCTTCCAACACATGCACCGTGACCTTGACACAATTGGGAAGGTGAGGCAGCTGTCGGAGAGACTGCTGCCCAGCTACCCAGCTCGGGGGTTTGTGTCCGTCACCCTGCACACCCTCTCCCAGCTGTCTGCCCGCTCTCTTGTAGACATCCCTCAACAGGTACGTGATGGGATGATGGGTGTTAACATGTGTGCTCATTATATGCATTGAACATTACAGGATATGAATATAGTCCAAAACGTCATATCAATTACGATTACTAGGCTGTCATTTGTGTAGACGAATAGGAAGTTCAATCATTGTTATAACAATGCCTTCATCGTTTGATATACATGGATGAGTACCTGCCTGCAGAATGTGGTGGATATTTGTACAAGCAGCCTTTAGGCATAAATTGCTACGTGGCTGAATGCTTCCCACGGAAGTCGAGATGGGGTTTGATTGAACAGGTCAGGGAAGTAAAGTGTAAAGTTTTTTGAGCAGTCCTGAGGGCTGGATACTGTGTTATATGAAAATTTACCTTTTTACATGTCAGGGATAAAGTTACATTAAAGTCAATCGCTTCATATTTTCCCCTTTAAACACTGTAAATTCTCACATGTTATTAGTTAAATTTGTTTGTTTGTTTGTCCTATATGTACAATTAGCAATGTTTGAATAAATATTCACTCATTTAGTATGATAGTCGTCTGATAGCAGTCAAAATGCCACAGAAAAAAATGTACATTGACCATGAAATTAAGTAAAAATGGACAGTTTTGCCTGTGGTTGTCCCCAGGTGGAGCTGTTGCTGTCGTACGTTCAGACGGATGTTCGGAAGGCAGTGAAGATGTTGGCTCTAACTGACCTGCGACTGCTTGCAAAGAAAGGACCACACATGTGGCGTGATCAGCACGTTGAGGCAAGTAATGTCTGTGTAGTGACATGTCATAGTGTCAGAGGGGCAAAGTGACGTCTGTATTGACATGTCACAATGTCAGAAAAAGTTATTGTCTGTACAGTGTCGCAGTACAATGTCAGTCAAATGAATGGATATCTATGTGTGACATGAGAAAATGTCATCAGCTGCTCTGAGAATTGTTTTATGTCATGTTCTCAGAGTCAGCAGTGAGTATAATACATTACATAAAAATGCTACCAACAAAACCAGTATTTACAATTTTTTGTTAGTTTTGTTGTGATTTTTAATTGTTCTAGTTTAATTAATTATTTCCTCATTTGATCTTCATTTATTTGTAATGGCATTTCAATTTATTCGTGTATATGTGACGTGTTCTAACAAAATGAGTCATATGTCAGAGAACTTTGATTTTGAGAAAACATATTTTTTGCGCATGAATTTTGTAAAACAGAACTGATAAATTGCACTTGTTTAAGTCGCATTCTTCGGAGTTTCCCTATGACATATTTGGTACTACATGAAAGTCCAGAACATCCTCTGTCTGAATCTGGTAGAGGAATTCTCCATTCACGTCAACTTAGGCCAGTAGTAGTGCTTATCACAGAGACCTGTCTGTAAACAAAAGCCACCAGATGAGGGGGTGGTTGATAGTGGCCCCTGATTAAAGCTGCGAGCAAAGGTGCAGTGCACATTCACTGTCTGTAAATAAGGTGTGGTCGATTGGGTTGCCACTATGAAACATTGCTGTTGCAATCATTTAAATAAACAGGTTGCATGATATATCTTTGACAATGAGCATGATTTGGGAGTTTAAGCATCTAACTGAGAAGTAGAAGCAATTTGGAATCACTCAGTCATGTGCGTACATGACCGCAAACTTCATATGTATTTTTCTCAGATTGAACCTTTCCAGCCCAGGCATTTTCAGTGTCGAATCTCTTTGGCTACATGTGAACTAGGTCCACGATTTTTACACTGTTGGAAAGCTTAATATATCTTTCCAAATGGTATGATTAATCATTTGGTTAGACCATGTCTGATATGCGTGCACACACACACACACACACACACACACACACACACACACACACACACACACACACACACACACACACACACACACACACACACACACACACACACACACACACACACACACACACACACACACACACACACACACACACACACACACAGCAGTTGTTTAGCCTATTTTTAGATGTATTGTATAAAAGGCCCACATGTAAGTATTTGGATGGACATTTATATAAGAATTTTTTTTTTGTCCTATGGTTCAACATATAACATGTATTAGTAGTTACACAAATTTTCATAGTTGTTTAATATTAGATATTATGTGGTTCATCAGCAAATTTAACAGTTATGATGACATGTATTCAGGTGCTGTGTCGGTTTCTACTGAGCACGCCCAATGCAGATCTACAGTTGGCCACGCTCAATGTTCTTGCGACTCTGTCTTCAACTATCGCAGTCAGCTGCTTCTTTGCCATTCCTGGTAAGCTGTTTCTGTCAACTACTTCATAAATGTACTATTAGGTTTTGTTTGTACTGAGTTATACAAGTACTGACACAAGGTATTTCATAGTTGGTTTCTAGTTCAAACCGTTGTTATAACGATTCTGCTCTGTAATGTTTCAGGAGTAATTTCGTACCATTTACAATAATTGTAGCACCTTTGTAAAATAAAACATTTATGCCACATTTGCACAGCAACATTTTATATATTTGTGGAACCGGATGTTTGGATATTTGTGTACGAGTAGACTTTGTGCATTAATGGTGGCATGGCTGAATGCTTTCCAGAGAAGATGGTCAGTTGAACACGCCTGCTAAATGTAAACCCTGAGGTGTACAGGGAGTAAAGTGTTAGGTTTTTTTAACAATCTTAAGGACTAGACACCAGCCTGTGTAACAAGTTACGTTTTTAAATACAGTAAAACCTGTCTTGTGTGGTCTTTGTCATGAGCAACCACTCATCTTGAACGACCGTCTCCTTAGGCATTGATCATTTCAGATTAAAATGCACCTGCATCTACCTGACAAATGTGACCAGCAAGTCAGCGATCACACAAATTGTTCACGTAATCATTGTTTTCATCTGTTAGTAGCGACAGGAAATTATACTAACCTGTGACATGTCATATCAGTCAGTTTTTTAGTGTCGTTAACTTAGTATTTTTACAATGATATGTCTTGAAATGTATCATAATGTATTTGTATATATAATGATGATGATTAGTCTTCAAATGGATAATAGTTTATTTGATATATATATATATATATATATATATATATATATATATATATAATGTACTTTATATTTGTTAATTTATTGTAAATTTATTAGTTATTAAAGCATGTACACATTCATTATCACACAGACATGATTTTTGGAACAACCTGCTATGAGAGACCACCTGTCTTGAGAGACCAGTTTTACTGTGCAGAAGGGACGGTCGCCCAAGACAGGTTCTATTGTACTTAAATAGATTTCAGACAAAATTGTTGGGAAGTAACCGAGTGACTGTGACTGTTCAGAGTCCCTGCTGGAGGAGTGTTGTGTCAGGTTCTGTTATCACATCAACATGCCGACTGTCTCCAAGGCGCTAGAACTCTTCACCCACATCGCAGCCGCCGCAACCAAAACATCCAAAGGTAGGTCACATGGTTGGTCACATGGTTGGTGTTGTCTTGTTAGATGTAGCTAAACTCGGCTTATTCAGTAGCAGCATCAGTGTTGCATCCCATTTGTATGGACTATGTGATATGAAATTAAAACATTTGAGTATATCATATGGCATTTCCTCATTTCGATTTGTGCAGGAACTTTAAATAGAACATGTCAGAATTGAAGGCAGCATTTTGTATATAGTTTTTTATTTACAGACAAGATTATCTCCGGCCAAATAGATGAGATAACTGCAGATGGAATGTGTATGCACACACAGGAATGTTGACAGTCTCACATTGTTAAGCCTTTGAAACGAGGTGTTTGTGTGTTGTGGTGTCTTATGTCTGCCTGTGGTATCTTCCAGACCGGGCAGCACAAGTTGACCTTTCCCCGGACAGTGGTTTGTCATCTCAGGTCAGTCTGGCGTTGGAGTCCATCTTGCTTCAGACTACTGGACAACAGTCAACATCTTCACTTGCTGCATTACAGGTGAGACCACCCATCAACAAGTTGTGTCACCTCTCCTTGGAGGTGAGACCACCCATCAACAACGTTGTGTCACCTCTCCTTGGAGGTGAGACCACCCATCAACAACTTGTGTCACCTCTCCTTGGAGGTGAGACCACCCATCAACAACGTTGTGTCACCTCTCCTTGGAGGTGAGACCACCCATCAACAATGTTGTGTCACCTCTCCTTGGAGGTGAGACCACCCATCAACAACGTTGTGTCACCTCTCCTTGGAGGTGAGACCACCCATCAACAACGTTGTGTCACCTCTCCTTGGAGGTGAGACCACCCATCAACAACGTTGTGTCACCTCTCCTTGGAGGTGAGACCACCCATCAACAACGTTGTGTCACCTCTCCTTGGAGGTGAGACCACCCATCAACAAGTTGTGTCACCTCTCCTTGGAGGTGAGACCACCCATCAACAACGTTGTGTCACCTCTCCTTGGAGGTGAGACCACCCATCAACAACGTTGTGTCACCTCTCCTTGGAGGTGAGACCACCCATCAACAACGTTGTGTCACCTCTCCTTGGAGGTGAGACCACCCATCAACAACGTTGTGTCACCTCTCCTTGGAGGTGAGACCACCCATCAACAACGTTGTGTCACCTCTCCTTGGAGGTGAGACCACCCATCAACAAGTTGTGTCACCTCTCCTTGGAGGTGAGACCACCCATCAACAACGTTGTGTCACCTCTCCTTGGAGGTGAGACCACCCATCAACAACGTTGTGTCACCTCTCCTTGGAGGTGAGACCACCCATCAACAATGTTGTGTCACCTCTCCTTGGAGGTGAGACCACCCATCAACAAGTTGTGTCACCTCTCCTTGGAGGTGAGACCACCCATCAACAACTTGTGTCACCTCTCCTTGGAGGTGAGACCACCCATCAACAACGTTGTGTCACCTCTCCTTGGAGGTGAGACCACCCATCAACAATTGTGTCACCTCTCCTTGGAGGTGAGACCACCCATCAACAACGTTGTGTCACCTCTCCTTGGAGGTGAGACCACCCATCAACAACGTTGTGTCACCTCTCCTTGGAGGTGAGACCACCCATCAACAACGTTGTGTCACCTCTCCTTGGAGGTGAGACCACCCATCAACAAGTTGTGTCACCTCTCCTTGGAGGTGAGACCACCCATCAACAACGTTGTGTCACCTCTCCTTGGAGGTGAGACCACCCATCAACAACGTTGTGTCACCTCTCCTTGGAGGTGAGACCACCCATCAACAACGTTGTGTCACCTCTCCTTGGAGGTGAGACCACCCATCAACAACGTTGTGTCACCTCTCCTTGGAGGTGAGACCACCCATCAACAACGTTGTGTCACCTCTCCTTGGAGGTGAGACCACCCATCAACAATGTTGTGTCACCTCTCCTTGGAGGTGAGACCACCCATCAACAACGTTGTGTCACCTCTCCTTGGAGGTGAGACCACCCATCAACAACGTTGTGTCACCTCTCCTTGGAGGTGAGACCACCCATCAACAACGTTGTGTCACCTCTCCTTGGAGGTGAGACCACCCATCAACAACGTTGTGTCACCTCTCCTTGGAGGTGAGACCACCCATCAACAAGTTGTGTCACCTCTCCTTGGAGGTGAGACCACCCATCAACAATGTTGTGTCACCTCTCCTTGGAGGTGAGACCACCCATCAACAACGTTGTGTCACCTCTCCTTGGAGGTGAGACCACCCATCAACAAGTTGTGTCACCTCTCCTTGGAGGTGAGACCACCCATACAACGTTGTGTCACCTCTCCTTGGAGGTGAGACCACCCATCAACAACGTTGTGTCACCTCTCCTTGGAGGTGAGACCACCCATCAACAACGTTGTGTCACCTCTCCTTGGAGGTGAGACCACCCATCAACAACGTTGTGTCACCTCTCCTTGGAGGTGAGACCACCCATCAACAAGTTGTGTCACCTCTCCTTGGAGGTGAGACCACCCATCAACAACGTTGTGTCACCTCTCCTTGGAGGTGAGACCACCCATCAACAACCTTGTGTCACCTCTCCTTGGAGGTGAGACCACCCATCAACAACGTTGTGTCACCTCTCCTTGGAGGTGAGACCACCCATCAACAAGGATCCTTGGAGTGAGACACCATCAACACGTTTGTCACCTCTCCTTGGAGGTGAGACCACCCATCAACAAGTTGTGTCACCTCTCCTTGGAGGTGAGACCACCCATCAACAACGTTGTGTCACCTCTCCTTGGAGGTGAGACCACCCATCAACAACGTTGTGTCACCTCTCCTTGGAGGTGAGACCACCCATCAACAACGTTGTGTCACCTCTCCTTGGAGGTGAGACCACCCATCAACAACGTTGTGTCACCTCTCCTTGGAGGTGAGACCACCCATCAACAACGTTGTGTCACCTCTCCTTGGAGGTGAGACCACCCATCAACAACGTTGTGTCACCTCTCCTTGGAGGTGAGACCACCCATCAACAACGTTGTGTCACCTCTCCTTGGAGGTGAGACCACCCATCAACAATGTTGTGTCACCTCTCCTTGGAGGTGAGACCACCCATCAACAAGTTGTGTCACCTCTCCTTGGAGGTGAGACCACCCATCAACAATGTTGTGTCACCTCTCCTTGGAGGTGAGATCACCCATCAACAATGTTGTGTCACCTCTCCTTGGAGGTGAGACCACCCATCAACAATGTTGTGTCACCTCTCCTTGGAGGTGAGACCACCCATCAACAATGTTGTGTCACCTCTCCTTGGAGGTGAGACCACCCATCAACAAGTTGTGTCACCTCTCCTTGGAGGTGAGACCACCCATCAACAACCTTGTGTCACCTCTCCTTGGAGGTGAGACCACCCATCAACAACGTTGTGTCACCTCTCCTTGGAGGTGAGACCACCCATCAACAACGTTGTGTCACCTCTCCTTGGAGGTGAGACCACCCATCAACAATGTTGTGTCACCTCTCCTTGGAGGTGAGACCACCCATCAACAATGTTGTGTCACCTCTCCTTGGAGGTGAGACCACCCATCAACAACCTGGGTTGCTAGTTGGATTTGTTTCTTCAACAATTCACCTGCTTAATAACTAACCAGATTTCAGCAGTTTTTGGGTTTTGGTTCTTTCTTATATAATTTGGAACGTGATGCTGCAATATCAATTCACTATGATCCTAACAAGTAAATGTGTCTTCGAACAAGACTTTAGCAAGTAAATAAACCCTTTTGGCCGTTTACAAGATCCTTTGAACTAAATGTGCTCTCCACCAAGATTTCAGCAAGTAATCGTCAACTTACAACTTTCTCCAACGAGTTGTCTGACGTGGCTTCAAGCAATATCTTGTTGCAGAGATGGGTCATGCAAACATCAAGCCAAGATATATTAGTGGAGTCTTGCTAATTGATAACACAAATTTGTTACAGTGACAAATAATTGGTGCAACATTCATGACAGCTCAAAAACTCAACCAGGATTCAGGTTCTTTTTCACTGAGTTAACATGTGTCCATTGTTGTGTCAGTGTAGAACTTGTTTAGTTAAAGTTGGTTTAAATGTGTTACTCACCAAGACGTTGTCATCACTTGTTCTGTCGTGTCTTTTCAGTGTATCCTGCGGTCTGTGGTCAAACTGTGCCGGGTGTGTCCAGCTCTAGCTGACCGGTTCATAGACACCCTGCTGTCCACCCTCGGTAGTGTCCCAGGTGAGAAGGAATCTTGGTCACTTTTGACACAATTAAGTTTACGATTGTGAGAGTTTGTTCTCTCTAGTTGCTGTTGTCATCCTGTGACTGTCTGTTCTCTCTAGTTGATGTTGTCGTCCTGTACTGCGAGTGTCTGCTCTCTCTAGTTGCTGTTGTCGTCCTGTACTGTGAGTGTCTGTTCTCTCTAGTTGCTGTTGTCGTCCTGTACTGTTAGTGTCTGTTCTCTCCAGTTGCTGTTGTCGTCCTGTACTGTGAGTGTCTGTTCTCTCCAGTTGCTGTTGTCGTCCTGTACTGCGAGTGTCTGTTCTCTCTAGTTGCTGTTGTCGTCCTGTACTGTTAGTGTCTGTTCTCTCCAGTTGCTGTTGTCGTCCTGTACTGTGAGTGTCTGTTCTCTCTAGTTGCTGTTGTCGTCCTGTACTGTTAGTGTCTGTTCTCTCTAGTTGCTATTGTCGTCCTGTACTGTTAGTGTCTGTTCTCTCTAGTTGCTGTTGTTCTGTACTGTTAGTGTCTGTTCTCTCTAGTTGCTGTTGTCGTCCTGTACTGTGAGTGTCTGTTCTCTCTAGTTGCTGTTGTCGTCCTGTACTGTGAGTGTCTGTTCTCTCTAGTTGCTGTTGTCGTCCTGTACTGTGAGTGTCTGTTCTCTCTAGTTGCTGTTGTCGTCCTGTACTGTGAGTGTCTGTTCTCTCTAGTTGCTGTTGTCGTCCTGTACTGTTAGTGTCTGTTCTCTCCAGTTGCTGTTGTCGTCCTGTACTGTGAGTGTCTGTTCTCTCCAGTTGCTGTTGTCGTCCTGTACTGCGAGTGTCTGCTTTTCTCTAGTTGCTGTTGTCGTCCTGTACTGTGAGTGTCTGTTCTCTCTAGTTGCTGTTGTCGTCCTGTACTGCGAGTGTCTGTTCTCTCTAGTTGCTGTTGTCGTCCTGTACTGTTAGTGTCTGTTCTCTCTAGTTGCTATTGTCGTCCTGTACTGTGAGTGTCTGCTTTTCTCTAGTTGCTGTTTGTCCTGTACTGTTAGTGTCTGTTCTCTCCAGTTGCTCTTGTCGTCCTGTACTGTTAGTGTCTGTTCTCTCTAGTTGCTGTTGTCGTCCTGTACTGTGAGTGTCTGTTCTCTCTAGTTGCTGTTGTCATCCTGTACTGTTAGTGTCTGTTCTCTCTAGTTGCTGTTGTCGTCCTGTACTGTGAGTGTCTGTTCTCTCTAGTTGCTGTTGTCGTCCTGTACTGTTAGTGTCTGTTCTCTCTAGTTGCTGTTGTCATCCTGTACTGTTAGTGTCTGTTCTCTCTAGTTGCTGTTGTCGTCCTGTACTGTTAGTGTCTGTTCTCTCTAGTTGCTGTTGTCGTCCTGTACTGTTAGTGTCTGTTCTCTCCAGTTGCTGTTGTCGTCCTGTACTGTGAGTGTCTGTTCTCTCTAGTTGCTGTTGTCGTCCTGTACTGTTAGTGTCTGTTCTCTCTAGTTGCTGTTGTCGTCCTGTACTGTTAGTGTCTGTTCTCTCTAGTTGCTGTTGTCGTCCTGTACTGTGAGTGTCTGCTTTTCTCTAGTTGCTGTTGTCATCCTGTACTGTGAGTGTCTGTTCTCTCCAGTTGCTGCTGTCATCCTGTACTGCGAGTGTCTGCTTTTCTCTAGTTGCTGTTGTCATCCTGTACTGTGAGTGTCTGCTTTTCTCTAGTTGCTGTTGTCGTCCTGTACTGTTAGTGTCTGTTCTCTCTAGTTGCTGTTGTCGTCCTGTACTGTGAGTGTCTGTTCTCTCCAGTTGCTGTTGTCGTCCTGTACTGCGAGTGTCTGTTCTCTCTAGTTGCTGTTGTCGTCCTGTACTGCGAGTGTCTGTTCTCTCTAGTTGCTGTTGTCGTCCTGTACTGTTAGTGTCTGTTCTCTCTAGTTGCTATTGTCGTCCTGTACTGTTAGTGTCTGTTCTCTCTAGTTGCTGTTGTCGTCCTGTACTGTTAGTGTCTGTTCTCTCTAGTTGCTCTTGTCGTCCTGTACTGTTAGTGTCTGTTCTCTCTAGTTGCTGTTGTCATCCTGTACTGTGAGTGTCTGTTCTCTCTAGTTGCTGTTGTCGTCCTGTACTGCGAGTGTCTGTTCTCTCCAGTTGCTGTTGTCGTCCTGTACTGCGAGTGTCTGTTCTCTCTAGTTGCTGTTGTCGTCCTGTACTGTGAGTGTCTGTTCTCTCTAGTTGCTGTTGTCGTCCTGTACTGTGAGTGTCTGTTCTCTCTAGTTGCTGTTGTCGTCCTGTACTGTGAGTGTCTGTTCTCTCTAGTTGCTGTTGTCGTCCTGTACTGTTAGTGTCTGTTCTCTCTAGTTGCTGTTGTCGTCCTGTACTGTTAGTGTCTGTTCTCTCTAGTTGCTGTTGTCGTCCTGTACTGTTAGTGTCTGTTCTCTCTAGTTGCTCTTGTCGTCCTGTACTGTTAGTGTCTGTTCTCTCTAGTTGCTGTTGTCGTCCTGTACTGTTAGTGTCTGTTCTCTCTAGTTGCTGTTGTCGTCCTGTACTGCGAGTGTCTGTTCTCTCTAGTTGCTGTTGTCATCCTGTACTGCGAGTGTCTGTTCTCTCTAGTTGCTGTTGTCATCCTGTACTGCGAGTGTCTGTTCTCTCTAGTTGCTGTTGTCGTCCTGTACTGTTAGTGTCTGTTCTCTCTAGTTGCTGTTGTCGTCCTGTACTGTTAGTGTCTGTTCTCTCCAGTTGCTGTTGTCGTCCTGTACTGCGAGTGTCTGTTCTCTCTAGTTGCTGTTGTCGTCCTGTACTGCGAGTGTCTGTTCTCTCTAGTTGCTGTTGTCGTCCTGTACTGCGAGTGTCTGTTCTCTCCAGTTGCTGTTGTCGTCCTGTACTGTTAGTGTCTGTTCTCTCCAGTTGCTGTTGTCGTCCTGTACTGCGAGTGTCTGTTCTCTCTAGTTGCTGTTGTCGTCCTGTACTGCGAGTGTCTGTTCTCTCTAGTTGCTGTTGTCGTCCTGTACTGCGAGTGTCTGTTCTCTCTAGTTGCTGTTGTCGTCCTGTACTGCGAGTGTCTGTTCTCTCTAGTTGCTGTTGTCGTCCTGTACTGCGAGTGTCTGTTCTCTCTAGTTGCTGTTGTCGTCCTGTACTGCGAGTGTCTGTTCTCTCCAGTTGCTGTTGTCGTCCTGTACTGTGAGTGTCTGTTCTCTCTAGTTGCTGTTGTCATCCTGTACTGCGAGTGTCTGTTCTCTCTAGTTGCTGTTGTCATCCTGTACTGTTAGTGTCTGTTCTCTCTAGTTGCTGTTGTCATCCTGTACTGTTAGTGTCTGTTCTCTCTAGTTGCTGTTGTCGTCCTGTACTGTTAGTGTCTGTTCTCTCTAGTTGCTGTTGTCCTGTACTGTTAGTGTCTGTTCTCTCTAGTTGCTGTTGTCATCCTGTACTGTTAGTGTCTGTTCTCTCTAGTTGCTGTTGTCATCCTGTACTGTTAGTGTCTGTTCTCTCTAGTTGCTGTTGTCATCCTGTACTGTTAGTGTCTGTTCTCTCTAGTTGCTGTTGTCATCCTGTACTGTTAGTGTCTGTTCTCTCTAGTTGCTGTTGTCGTCCTGTACTGCGAGTGTCTGTTCTCTCTAGTTGCTGTTGTCGTCCTGTACTGTTAGTGTCTGTTCTCTCTAGTTGCTGTTGTCATCCTGTACTGTTAGTGTCTGTTCTCTCTAGTTGCTGTTGTCCTGTACTGTTAGTGTCTGTTCTCTCTAGTTGCTGTTGTCATCCTGTACTGTTAGTGTCTGTTCTCTCTAGTTGCTGTTGTCATCCTGTACTGTTAGTGTCTGTTCTCTCTAGTTGCTGTTGTCATCCTGTACTGTTAGTGTCTGTTCTCTCTAGTTGCTGTTGTCATCCTGTACTGTTAGTGTCTGTTCTCTCTAGTTGCTGTTGTCATCCTGTACTGTTAGTGTCTGTTCTCTCTAGTTGCTGTTGTCGTCCTGTACTGTTAGTGTCTGTTCTCTCTAGTTGCTGTTGTCCTGTACTGTTAGTGTCTGTTCTCTCTAGTTGCTGTTGTCATCCTGTACTGTTAGTGTCTGTTCTCTCTAGTTGCTGTTGTCATCCTGTACTGTTAGTGTCTGTTCTCTCTAGTTGCTGTTGTCATCCTGTACTGTTAGTGTCTGTTCTCTCTAGTTGCTGTTGTCATCCTGTACTGTTAGTGTCTGTTCTCTCTAGTTGCTGTTGTCGTCCTGTACTGTTAGTGTCTGTTCTCTCTAGTTGCTGTTGTCATCCTGTACTGTTAGTGTCTGTTCTCTCTAGTTGCTGTTGTCCTGTACTGTTAGTGTCTGTTCTCTCTAGTTGCTGTTGTCATCCTGTACTGTTAGTGTCTGTTCTCTCTAGTTGCTGTTGTCATCCTGTACTGTTAGTGTCTGTTCTCTCTAGTTGCTGTTGTCATCCTGTACTGTTAGTGTCTGTTCTCTCTAGTTGCTGTTGTCATCCTGTACTGTTAGTGTCTGTTCTCTCTAGTTGCTGTTGTCGTCCTGTACTGTTAGTGTCTGTTCTCTCTAGTTGCTGTTGTCGTCCTGTACTGTTAGTGTCTGTTCTCTCTAGTTGCTGTTGTCATCCTGTACTGTTAGTGTCTGTTCTCTCTAGTTGCTGTTGTCGTCCTGTACTGCGAGTGTCTGTTCTCTCTAGTTGCTGTTGTCGTCCTGTACTGTTAGTGTCTGTTCTCTCTAGTTGCTGTTGTCCTGTACTGTTAGTGTCTGTTCTCTCTAGTTGCTGTTGTCATCCTGTACTGTTAGTGTCTGTTCTCTCTAGTTGCTGTTGTCATCCTGTACTGTTAGTGTCTGTTCTCTCTAGTTGCTGTTGTCATCCTGTACTGTTAGTGTCTGTTCTCTCTAGTTGCTGTTGTCATCCTGTACTGTTAGTGTCTGTTCTCTCTAGTTGCTGTTGTCGTCCTGTACTGTGAGTGTCTGTTCTCTCTAGTTGCTGTTGTCGTCCTGTACTGTTAGTGTCTGTTCTCTCTAGTTGCTGTTGTCATCCTGTACTGTTAGTGTCTGTTCTCTCTAGTTGCTGTTGTCGTCCTGTACTGCGAGTGTCTGTTCTCTCCAGTTGCTGTTGTCGTCCTGTACTGTTAGTGTCTGTTCTCTCTAGTTGCTGTTGTCCTGTACTGTTAGTGTCTGTTCTCTCTAGTTGCTGTTGTCCTGTACTGTTAGTGTCTGTTCTCTCTAGTTGCTGTTGTCATCCTGTACTGTTAGTGTCTGTTCTCTCTAGTTGCTGTTGTCATCCTGTACTGTTAGTGTCTGTTCTCTCTAGTTGCTGTTGTCGTCCTGTACTGTTAGTGTCTGTTCTCTCTAGTTGCTGTTGTCCTGTACTGTTAGTGTCTGTTCTCTCTAGTTGCTCTTGTCGTCCTGTACTGTTAGTGTCTGTTCTCTCTAGTTGCTGTTGTCGTCCTGTACTGTTAGTGTCTGTTCTCTCTAGTTGCTGTTGTCGTCCTGTACTGCGAGTGTCTGTTCTCTCTAGTTGCTGTTGTCATCCTGTACTGCGAGTGTCTGTTCTCTCTAGTTGCTGTTGTCGTCCTGTACTGCGAGTGTCTGTTCTCTCTAGTTGCTATTGTCGTCCTGTACTGTTAGTGTCTGTTCTCTCCAGTTGCTGTTGTCGTCCTGTACTGCGAGTGTCTGTTCTCTCCAGTTGCTGTTGTCGTCCTGTACTGCGAGTGTCTGTTCTCTCCAGTTGCTGTTGTCGTCCTGTACTGCGAGTGTCTGTTCTCTCTAGTTGCTGTTGTCGTCCTGTACTGCGAGTGTCTGTTCTCTCTAGTTGCTGTTGTCGTCCTGTACTGCGAGTGTCTGTTCTCTCTAGTTGCTCTTGTCGTCCTGTACTGTTAGTGTCTGTTCTCTCTAGTTGCTGTTGTCGTCCTGTACTGCGAGTGTCTGTTCTCTCTAGTTGCTATTGTCGTCCTGTACTGTTAGTGTCTGTTCTCTCTAGTTGCTGTTGTCGTCCTGTACTGCGAGTGTCTGTTCTCTCTAGTTGCTGTTGTCGTCCTGTACTGTTAGTGTCTGTTCTCTCTAGTTGCTGTTGTCGTCCTGTACTGTTAGTGTCTGTTCTCTCTAGTTGCTGTTGTCGTCCTGTACTGCGAGTGTCTGTTCTCTCTAGTTGCTGTTGTCGTCCTGTACTGTTAGTGTCTGTTCTCTCCAGTTGCTGTTGTCGTCCTGTACTGCGAGTGTCTGTTCTCTCTAGTTGCTATTGTCGTCCTGTACTGTTAGTGTCTGTTCTCTCTAGTTGCTGTTGTCATCCTGTACTGTGAGTGTCTGTTCTCTCTAGTTGCTGTTGTCGTCCTGTACTGTTAGTGTCTGTTCTCTCTAGTTGCTGTTGTCGTCCTGTACTGCGAGTGTCTGTTCTCTCTAGTTGCTGTTGTCGTCCTGTACTGTTAGTGTCTGTTCTCTCCAGTTGCTGTTGTCGTCCTGTACTGCGAGTGTCTGTTCTCTCTAGTTGCTGTTGTCGTCCTGTACTGCGAGTGTCTGTTCTCTCTAGTTGCTCTTGTCGTCCTGTACTGTTAGTGTCTGTTCTCTCTAGTTGCTGTTGTCGTCCTGTACTGCGAGTGTCTGTTCTCTCTAGTTGCTATTGTCGTCCTGTACTGTTAGTGTCTGTTCTCTCTAGTTGCTGTTGTCGTCCTGTACTGCGAGTGTCTGTTCTCTCTAGTTGCTGTTGTCGTCCTGTACTGCGAGTGTCTGTTCTCTCTAGTTGCTGTTGTCGTCCTGTACTGCGAGTGTCTGTTCTCTCCAGTTGCTGTTGTCGTCCTGTACTGCGAGTGTCTGTTCTCTCCAGTTGCTGTTGTCGTCCTGTACTGCGAGTGTCTGTTCTCTCTAGTTGCTATTGTCGTCCTGTACTGTTAGTGTCTGTTCTCTCTAGTTGCTGTTGTCGTCCTGTACTGCGAGTGTCTGTTCTCTCTAGTTGCTGTTGTCGTCCTGTACTGCGAGTGTCTGTTCTCTCTAGTTGCTATTGTCGTCCTGTACTGTTAGTGTCTGTTCTCTCCAGTTGCTGTTGTCGTCCTGTACTGCGAGTGTCTGTTCTCTCTAGTTGCTGTTGTCGTCCTGTACTGCGAGTGTCTGTTCTCTCTAGTTGCTGTTGTCATCCTGTACTGTTAGTGTCTGTTCTCTCTAGTTGCTGTTGTCATCCTGTACTGTGAGTGTCTGTTCTCTCTAGTTGCTGTTGTCATCCTGTACTGCGAGTGTCTGTTCTCTCTAGTTGCTGTTGTCATCCTGTACTGTGAGTGTCTGTTCTCTCTAGTTGCTGTTGTCGTCCTGTACTGCGAGTGTCTGTTTTCTCTAGTTGCTGTTGTCGTCCTGTACTGCGAGTGTCTGTTCTCTCTAGTTGCTGTTGTCGTCCTGTACTGCGAGTGTCTGTTCTCTCTAGTTGCTGTTGTC
Source organism: Ridgeia piscesae (assembly GCA_025642075.2). Classification (NCBI taxonomy): domain Eukaryota; kingdom Metazoa; phylum Annelida; class Polychaeta; order Sabellida; family Siboglinidae; genus Ridgeia; species Ridgeia piscesae. The sequence continues at coordinate 86,964 of JAODUO010001221.1, read as the reverse complement.
GTCCTGTACTGCGAGTGTCTGTTCTCTCCAGTTGCTGTTGTCGTCCTGTACTGCGAGTGTCTGTTCTCTCAGTTGCTGTTGTCGTCCTGTACTGCGAGTGTCTGTTCTCTCCAGTTGCTGTTGTCGTCCTGTACTGTGAGTGTCTGTTCTCTCTAGTTGCTGTTGTCGTCCTGTACTGTGAGTGTCTGTTCTCTCTAGTTGCTGTTGTCGTCCTGTACTGTTAGTGTCTGTTCTCTCTAGTTGCTGTTGTCGTCCTGTACTGCGAGTGTCTGTTCTCTCTAGTTGCTGTTGTCATCCTGTACTGTGAGTGTCTGTTCTCTCTAGTTGCTGTTGTCGTCCTGTACTGTGAGTGTCTGTTCTCTCTAGTTGCTGTTGTCATCCTGTACTGTGAGTGTCTGTTCTCTCTAGTTGCTGTTGTCGTCCTGTACTGTGAGTGTCTGTTCTCTCTAGTTGCTGTTGTCGTCCTGTACTGCGAGTGTCTGTTCTCTCTAGTTGCTGTTGTCATCCTGTACTGTGAGTGTCTGTTCTCTCTAGTTGCTGTTGTCATCCTGTACTGTGAGTGTCTGTTCTCTCTAGTTGCTGCTGTCATCCTGTACTGTTAGTGTCTGTTCTCTCTAGTTGCTGCTGTCATCCTGTACTGTTAGTGTCTGTTCTCTCTAGTTGCTGCTGTCATCCTGTACTGCGAGTGTCTGTTATCTCTAGTTGCTGTTGTCGTCCTGTACTGTGAGTGTCTGTTCTCTCCAGTTGCTGTTGTCATCCTGTACTGCGAGTGTCTGTTCTCTCTAGTTGCTGCTGTCATCCTGTACTGTGAGTGTCTGTTCTCTCCAGTTGCTGTTGTCATCCTGTACTGTGAGTGTCTGTTCTCTCCAGTTGCTGTTGTCGTCCTGTACTGCGAGTGTCTGTTCTCTCTAGTTGCTGTTGTCGTCCTGTACTGTGAGTGTCTGTTCTCTCCAGTTGCTGTTGTCGTCCTGTACTGCGAGTGTCTGTTCTCTCTAGTTGCTGTTGTCGTCCTGTACTGTGAGTGTCTGTTCTCTCCAGTTGCTGTTGTCGTCCTGTACTGCGAGTGTCTGCTCTCTCCAGTTGCTGTTGTCGTCCTGTACTGCGAGTGTCTGCTCTCTCTAGTTGCTGTTGTCGTCCTGTACTGCGAGTGTCTGTTCTCTCTAGTTGCTGTTGTCGTCCTGTACTGCGAGTGTCTGCTCTCTCTAGTTGCTGTTGTCGTCCTGTACTGTGAGTGTCTGTTCTCTCTAGTTGCTGTTGTCGTCCTGTACTGCGAGTGTCTGTTCTCTCCAGTTGCTGTTGTCGTCCTGTACTGTTAGTGTCTGTTCTCTCTAGTTGCTGTTGTCGTCCTGTACTGCGAGTGTCTGTTCTCTCAAGTTGCTGTTGTCGTCCTGTACTGCGAGTGTCTGTTCTCTCTAGTTGCTGTTGTCGTCCTGTACTGCGAGTGTCTGTTCTCTCCAGTTGCTGTTGTCGTCCTGTACTGCGAGTGTCTGTTCTCTCCAGTTGCTGTTGTCGTCCTGTACTGCGAGTGTCTGTTCTCTCAAGTTGCTGTTGTCGTCCTGTACTGCGAGTGTCTGTTCTCTCAGTTGCTGTTGTCGTCCTGTACTGCGAGTGTCTGTTCTCTCCAGTTGCTGTTGTCGTCCTGTACTGTGAGTGTCTGTTCTCTCCAGTTGATGTTGCCATCCTGTACTGCGAGTGTCTGTCAGCCATCACCAGTTACCATAGTGACACGCTACAGAGCCTGGTTCCAGACATCTCACAACTTCTCCAGATCATCATCAAGTCAAACGAGGTGAACCGCAACAAACTCATTGTAAGTACTTCACATCCAGGTCCTGCACTGGAGAACAACTGCCTTGTTTAAAAAATATACTTCCATACTTGTTACATAAATATTAAATATAAAGATTCCTATTAGTCATGTAGAGTTCTTATTGTAGTAGTGGTGGTTGGTGGTGAAGTGGATATGTGGTACAGTGTGTTCTTCCAAGAGAAGTCGAGGTGATGGTGGAACAAACAAACAAACAAGTGAAATGTAAAGCATTTACAAAAGTGCGGACACAGCATCATGTAGAGCGCAATGACTCAGGGATAGAGCTTCGGACTCTCGACTACGAGAACCCGGGTTCGAAACCTGTGCTGCGGTGTTAAAACCTTTGGCACTCTACATTGCTCCAGTTCACTCAGGTGTATAAATGAGTACATGACTATAGATAGTGGTGGATATGTGTACGAGCAGCCTTCGCACATTAATTGTAGTATATGGCTGGATGCTTCCCAGAGAAGCCGAGATGGTGTCTGAGTGAACAGGTCTGTCAGGGAAGTAAAGTAGAAAGTGCTTTGAACGGTCCTGAGGACTGGATACTGCACTTTTACTTTACTTTTATGTAGGAACATAACTTAACCAATTTATATGCTATAGCAACTTGTCATTAGGATTGTTCAAAGTACTTTACATTCTGCCCAAATGGTGTCTTCATTTGAGCACTGTCTTGACTTCTATCAAAAGCATTCAGCCACTTTATAATTAACTAGATGAAGACTATTTTTACACTTCTATCCACTGGTGTCTGTAGCCTGGTACTTATTAACAGAGATGCATGAACTGAGGCAGTTGTAACTGACCAAAATTTCCCAAACTTTAAAACAGCTGCAGGAGAATGCATACTGGATTCACTGGATTCAGAATCTAGCGTTCTAACCACTGCACTGCAGCTTACTACAGGCACTACATCAACAGTACTCTGTGACAGTTTGTTGTTTGTGGTTTAAAAAACACAAAATGAGTATTAAGTTGCAAAATTATGAAATAGAGTTTTGTACCTTTTTGAGATATGTCATTTGTTGCAATATCTTGAACAGCTTTCATTTATAGCTAAAAATGAAGCAAACTTTTAAGAAGCAGCATGTTGAGAAAATGTATTTAAAACTGGGTTTTGTTGAAAAACCAAAATGTGTGGCAACAGTACATTCAGTATTTTATTAGTTGAAGATTATTGTTGTAGTGTGGGCATGGAAAGATTAATTAATGAAGTTGGTACAATTGTAGTTATGCCAAAATAACGAATTGATTGAACATTGCATTTTGTGCTATTTTTGGCTTGTACAAAATAGGCATGTGTAATTGAATACCGGATTCACATGAACAGATTGCAGTTTACAGTTATTTTTATTATATAATTCTACTTGTAGGTCTCCATGGTAACCGTGTTGTTTCAAGCTTATGTCGGTGAGCGTCTGCCGTCGGAGACGCGTCAGCTCATACTTGATGTCATTGGCTGTCTCAGTTGTTGGCACGCATACCAAGTGGGGCGCCAGGCATCCCGGTACGCCCACCACCACATCGCACGGCAGATATTTGGCAGTTTGGGGACACAGGTCAGTTACTGTAAACGAAGGTATTTAGCCCTGTTAACAGAATAAGGATCACAGCCACAAGTTGCCGCAAAGTGTGCATTTGTGAGTGGTTATGTGGACAGGTGTCTGTTGTCTGTGACGTGTGATGTGTTGACAGGTGTCTGTTGTCTGAGACATGTGATGTGTTGACAGGTGTCTGTTGTCTGAGACATGTGATGTGTTGACAGGTGTCTGTTGTCTGAGACATGTGATGTGTTGACAGGTGTCTGTTGTCTGAGACATGTGATGTGTTGACAGGTGTCTGTTGTCTGAGACGTGTGATGTGTTGACAGGTGTCTGTTGTCTGAGACGTGTGATGTGTTGACAGGTGTCTGTTGTCTGAGACTGTGAGTGTTGACAGGTGCTGTTGTCTGGACATGTGATGTGTTACAGCTGCTGTCTGAGACATGTGATGTGTTGACAGGTGCCTGTTGTCTGAGACAGTGTGATGTGTTGACAGGTGCCTGCTGTCTGAGACATGTGATGTGTTGACAGGTGCCTGTTGTCTGAGACGTGTGATGTGTTGACAGGTGTCTGTTGTCTGTGACGTGTGATGTGTTGACAGGTGTCTGTTGTCTGAGACGTGTGATGTATTGACAGGTGTCTGTTGTCTGAGACGTGTGATGTGTTGACAGGTGTCTGTTGTCTGAGACATGTGACGTATTGACAGGTGTCTGTGTCTGAGACGTGTGATGTGTTGACAGGTGTCTGTTGTCTGAGACATGTGATGTGTTGACAGGTGTCTGTTGTCTGAGACGTGTGATGTGTTGACAGGTGTCTGTTGTCTGAGACATGTGATGTGTTGACAGGTGTCTGTTGTCTGAGACGTGTGATGTGTTGACAGGTGTCTGTTGTCTGAGACATGTGATGTGTTGACAGGTGTCTGTTGTCTGAGACATGTGATGTGTTGACAGGTGTCTGTTGTCTGAGACATGTGATGTGTTGACAGGTGTCTGTTGTCTGAGACATGTGATGTGTTGACAGGTGCCTGTTGTCTGAGACATGTGATGTGTTGACAGGTGCCTGTTGTCTGAGACGTGTGATGTGTTGACAGGTGCCTGCTGTCTGAGACATGTGATGTGTTGACAGGTGCCTGTTGTCTGAGACGTGTGATGTGTTGACAGGTGTCTGTTGTCTGTGACGTGTGATGTGTTGACAGGTGTCTGTTGTCTGAGATGTGTGATGTATTGACAGGTGTCTGTTGTCTGAGACGTGTGATGTGTTGACAGGTGTCTGTTGTCTGAGACATGTGATGTGTTGACAGTTGTCTGTTGTCTGAGACGTGTGACGTATTGACAGGTGTCTGCTGTCTGAGACGTGTGATGTGTTGACAGGTGTCTGTTGTCTGAGACGTGTGACGTGTTGACAGATGTCTGTTGTCTGAGACATGTGATGTGTTGACAGGTGTCTGTTGTCTGAGACGTGTGACGTATTGACAGGTGTCTGCTGTCTGAGACGTGTGATGTGTTGACAGGTGTCTGTTGTCTGAGACGTGTGACGTATTGACAGGTGTCTGCTGTCTGAGACGTGTGATGTGTTGACAGGTGTCTGTTGTCTGAGACGTGTGATGTGTTGACAGGTGTCTGTTGTCTGTGACATGTGATGTGTTGACAGGTGTCTGTTGTCTGAGACATGTGATGTGTTGACAGGTGTCTGTTGTCTGAGACATGTGATGTGTTGACAGGTGTCTGTTGTCTGAGACATGTGACGTATTGACAGGTGTCTGTTGTCTGAGACATGTGATGTGTTGACAGGTGCCTGTTGTCTGAGACGTGTGATGTGTTGACAGGTGTCTGTTGTCTGAGATGTGTGACGTATTGACAGGTGTCTGTTGTCTGAGACGTGTGATGTGTTGACAGGTGTCTGTTGTCTGAGACGTGTGATGTGTTGACAGGTGTCTGTTGTCTGAGACGTGTGACGTGTTGACAGGTGCCTGTTGTCTGAGACGTGTGATGTGTTGACAGGTGTCTGTTGTCTGAGACGTGTGATGTGTTGACAGGTGTCTGTTGTCTGAGATGTGTGACGTATTGACAGGTGTCTGCTGTCTGAGACGTGTGATGTGTTGACAGGTGTCTGTTGTCTGAAACGTGTGATGTGTTGACAGGTGTCTGTTGTCTGAGACGTGTGATGTGTTGACAGGTGTCTGTTGTCTGAGACGTGTGATGTGTTGACAGGTGTCTGTTGTCTGAGACGTGTGATGTGTTGACAGGTGTCTGTTGTCTGAGACGTGTGATGTGTTGACAGGTGCCTGTTGTCTGTGACGTGTGATGTGTTGACAGGTGTCTGTTGTCTGAGACATGTGATGTGTTGACAGGTGTCTGCTGTCTGAGACATGTGATGTGTTGACAGGTGCCTGTTATCTGAGACATGTGAGTGATCAGTGATGTGACATGTTGACAGGTGTCTGTGACATGTGACGTGTTGACAGGTGTCATCAGAGCACTACTACTTCTGGCTGAGTGCCCTCAAGGACGTGTGTCAGGGGGAGAGTCACCTACAGGGGGAACGCACTCATAATGTGACAGAGTTCGTGGACAAGTTAGCCAAGGCTGAGACGTGTTACCACAAGGGACTGTCAGCACTCAAGGTGAGGCTGAACATCTACCTGTGTCACCAGTGGGACACGAGGCTGTACATCTACCTGTGTCACCAGTGGGACATGAGGCCGTACATCTACCTGTGTCACCAGTGGGACACAAGGCTGTACATCTACCTGTGTCACCAGTGGGACATGAGGCTGTACATCTACCTGTGTCACCAGTGGGACACAGGCATCTCACAAATGTGTCAATTAATATAAGTCCTGTCTCATTCATTGTGGACATAAAAGAACCACCGAGGATGACATGTACCTTGGCACTGACCACCCTCAGTGTCAGTATATAAAAGGCCAACTTTGTGACATAGTTCTAAAATATGGCTGTTTTAAAATGACTATTTTGCCAGAAGTATAGACGCAATTTATTTTTACAATGTAACAAATATAAATGGTTAATATAGATGTATTAGAAATTTCAACGTATTATATTGATAAAATCTGTATACTAGTAACACCATTTCATGTAATTATAATTACTGTATGATTATGTAATCACAGTCAAAATTATTCTCAAAATTATATTAAATGAACAACAATAACAAAATTAATATATATTTTTTTCTTACACACTAATGCTGCAAAATACTGTAAAAATATCAAAACAGATTTGTCTTTCAAAAAAATTCACCTTATAGAGGTGCCATACACTTAATGACTGATAGTAAAACAGACACACACATATATAGGTATATCATTGTAACAGACACACATATTTCATAGAGACAGGTGTACTTAACACCGTGCAGTGTGTCGTACATGGCTCTGTGCTTACTGCAGGCGGCCATGACACCCAGCTGTCTCCTCGCCTTCCCGTCCATGTACGTCCAGCTCCGCACTCGGACACTGCAGGCGTTCAGCCAAGTGGTCAAGGTCTGCTGCAGCTTCCAGACAAGTCCACCACCGGCCATAGCGACCTCGCTTGCGGTCAGCACTGGTCAAGAGATACACAAGTGTGGACGCGTCATAGCCCAGGTAGGCCAGACATGACTCGGTGCAAGTTTAAACAAAGCTTGGAGAACTGTTGCACTAATTTCCTTATGACCTCACAAGTGTGAATGTGCTCTTTAAAATTTATTTTGCACCTTAACAACGATCTTATATGCCGAAAACTGTTAAACCAGGATGTGTCACAAGAACAGTTTCGACACTCTGTCACAGAAATAATGTTCCCTGTGATATAACAGCAGCATTTTGAAGAAGCTTACATTTAACAATAGTTTCTATTTAATGAGATTTTCTGATGAGCTGATTATCTTAATGAAACAGGCACTGTGTCTTCTGACCCTGGTAACATTAGTTTATAGTTTCAACAGTTTATATTAGGGGTACTTCATAACCATATTACATTGCATGAGATTTATTTAGGGAGTTTGTCACTGATTCAGACTGACTGTCCCATAGTTCACTGTTTCATTTTGCAGTCAGCTAGAAATATATTATTTTAATATTGCCTCTCCCCAGTAGCTTCATAACACACCTATCCATGATGACTTTATAACTTGTACCGATGATTCATTTGTTGTTTTGTCAACAGGTGGCACTGCTTGTTGCAGGGCAGTATTGACCAATCACACGCGTACGTCGTGGTCATGTGACTGAGTGTACTTGTGTGTTGTAGCTGGAGAAGTGTGGGGAGGAGTTCAATGAGCTCCATCACAAGTACACACAACTCTACTGCAGCAGCTTTGATGCCGACCCAACCACCCTCTCCTCACTCACTATGTATCCTTACGCCAACTAATCTACTTTCAGACCAGTCCACATCAATGTTTGCTCAAAATGGTGGACATTTTGTTTGTTAGCAAGGAAATTAGTGGACTGACTGGATATTTGTTTAATGTTTGCTACCTAGAGTTTACTGTTTTCATCTCAATAAGTTCTTTGTGTTGGAAAGGAAATACGGACTATTTGCGTAAATTGCGTTCCCAGTGACTTAACATAAAAAGCAGCTGCCTCACTTCAAGTAATTATTGCAGTGACAAACATGAATTTTACTACACGGAGCAGTGGGTAGACTCTAAAAGTTGAATACTAAGTAACGTGGTTAGAATATATTTTAATTTCATTGTCATGAATTATTTAGATGCAGGCTTGCTTTCGCTGGTAATGTTAATGAATACCATATAAACTTTATCAACATTGGCACTGGGTATATCCAGCAAAATACCTCACTAATGCTATAAAACAGTATGTTTAAGTAGGCTTATAGTTGGTAAACCACATTCGCCGACATAAGTAATATTATTTGCCGGTATTGCTGTCAAAGATTTTTGCAGTCGGTTATACATAAAACACACAAAAGATGATATACAACTGTATAACAAGTGCACCCACAGAGTGGAACATTGTGAGTAACAATGATTGTAATAGTATACAGTACTGCGAGAATGTAACTCGTACACTCATTATGAAATTATTTCTTGTACATTATTGTTTATCTGTTAGACAACAGCATTCATAAATTGACACACCGTTAAGAACAGTGCAATTTGCACAATACATCAGTAATCGTCTGGAGGACAAAACATTAAATTTGATTAACATCTAGCAGGCGGTCACCTCAGAGGTAAGCAATAATGTATAAACAATAATTTCAAAGTGACTGTACCAGTTACTTTCTGGCAGTGCTGTACATTGTCATTACTGAAATGTTTAAAATATAGTCCTGTCTACCAGCCCTCTCTAACATGTATCATTCCGTGACAATGTCACCAGACTTCAGCGCTCCTGTCAACTGATGACACACGTACTGGAGACAATACTCAAAGCCGTGCACAGGTAATCCATGTCTGTGTCTGTCTTTACTGTGTCTTGTGTCGTACTAGTGACATCTTGTGTTGGCGTGGCAAGTCTCTAAGAAAATTCTTAGCCACTGTGCAAGGTGGTAATTGTGAAACTGATAGACTTTTGTAAACCCATAAAAATTTGGTTACATTATCACACAGCTGTTTGTTTAATATTGACAGCTTATGAAGAGTATATTATGTATTTTCAAATCCAGATATGAACGATCACAATACTTAGTCATAGTGCTAACAGGTTTTGCATAAATCTAGTTAAAAATATGTATATATGTTGGTGTTTCATTATTTGAGGGTTAAAAAAATCACTCAAAACAAACAAGTGTTTTTATCCTATTATACCTGTGTGCCAGAACGAAGGGGGCCATTGTTCATATGTTGTTATACCTGTGTGTCAGGACGGAAGGGGCGATGGACCCCCCTGGCCCGGTGTGTGGCACAGACCCCCTCATAGAGACCCAGACGTGGCAGGACGCATTCAGTGAGGTACAGACGATGCTGCAGAAGGCGTGTCACGCCCCCACAGACCTGCCTCTCTCCTACCACGTGAGTTACCCTTCCAGTGGGGTCACTCTTCCACTGAGATCACGTTGTCGTGCTTACATTTTTCCAGGCGTTATAAAACCAGATGGGTGACGTTTGGCGAAACACAAAACATTTATGGTAGAAATATTATGGGCTGTTCATTAACTCTCCTGTAGTGATTATTGTAAATAGTTACTGAAATTTTTTTCAGTACGTTAAAATATAATTTTTGTTTAAATCACTGTCACGGATTATAGCTTATATGTGCTTGCTATGAAAATATGCCTCAAAACTTGTTTGCCTCATGTCAGTTTGCGACAAATAACATTGCTGAAATGTTATATACTTCCTAACAAACAGCCTGTGGTATTTATACCATAAATGCTTTACATTTTGCTGCATGTTGATGACTTGACATTTATCATGCAGAAACATCACCCAGATAGTTTATAATGCTCAGAATAATGTAAACGCTACAACGCCACAATTGTGACCCGCCACAGCCAATTAGGTGGTCAAAAATAGCTGTCTAAGCCACGATGCAGCAATTTTGTGACTTTTACAGAAATACGTCATGATCCCATCTTCCAGTGTCCGGTTTATTTTCCTTGACAAATAATTACAAATTATTCACTTACAAACTCACAGATTAAAAGCAAATTAACTTCGTTTCATAAAACTTACTTTTTGAAGTTCAGTTTTTGCAAAACATCAGAAAACATTGAAGATATGTTTTAAAAAGGTATGTATTCAAAAAGGTATAACATTTAATTTCGCAACTTTTTAACTTAATATCCCCGTTGCTGTGTCACCCAAGTTCATTTAATAAGGTGGATGTGTTAATTATTTCTATAGCAACTTTACATTTTTCAATCCTGTGTGAACTAATACTTTTGTTTATAGTAATTCCATCTTTTCACAGAATGAAAGCAAGACAAATTACTGTTTGCAAAGGAGACAGTTGTCACATACATAATTTGACTATGTAAAACAAAATATTTAACAACTGAATTGAATTAGTATGAAACCGAGTCTTTGTTGTCCATCAGACTCCTCAACTTCTCTTGCAGCATCTCAACTGCATCGACGGGGTTGCCATGGTGCTGGGGCAAGTACCCCTCTGTCTGCCTCGCTACTTCTTCCAGAAACTACAGTCAACTCACATCAAGGTAGGTCAGGTCATAGGGTCAACCAGCGTAAAGTAGGTCAGGTCGAGGAGTCAACAAGCATCGACACATAGACAAACACAGACAAACACAGAAACACACAGACTCGCACGCACGCATGCATGCACGCACACACGCATGCATGCACGCACGCACACACGCACAGAACACACACACACGCACACAGATGCACACGCACACACACACGCTCCATAGTAATAAGTTTCCAGGTATGTTAATATTCAAGTCTGAATACCACACATTTATTTTGGCTCCAGACAATTCTGTTTAATGTAACGATGCATGTTGTCGGCTGAAACTGCCGAATGTAGTCAGACTTCTGATTCTTATTTGTTGATCGTCGTCTGCTGTTGACACACTACAGTCATTGTGTTGTTTGTTGTTGTCTGCTGTTGACACACTACAGTCATTGTGTTGTTTGTTGTTGTCTGCTGTTGACACACTACAGTCATTGTGTTGTTTGTTGTTGTCTGCTGTTGACACACTACAGTCATTGTGTTGTTTGTTGTTGTCTGCTGTTGACACACTACAGTCATTGTGTTGTTTGTTGTTGTCTGCTGTTGACACACTACAGTCATTGTGTTGTTTGTTGTTGTCTGCTGTTGACACACTACAGTCATTGTGTTGTTTGTTGTTGTCTGCTGTTGACACACTACAGTCATTGTGTTGTTTGTTGTTGTCTGCTGTTGACACACTACAGTCATTGTGTTGTTTGTTGTTGTCTGCTGTTGACACACTACAGTCATTGTGTTGTTTGTTGTTGTCTGCTGTTGACACACTACAGTCATTGTGTTGTTGTTGGTGCAGCTGGCCATCTCACCACAGCAGAAGTCAGCCAACGAACCCATCTCTATATCACATGACACCTTCCTCACCCTCAAGGTGGAGGGGGTGATACAACATGGGGTGCGGCCGGGGTTGTATCGCAGCATCAAGAGGGTGCAGCTGACGGTGAACACCGAGCAACAGAGTCGCACACAGATGGTCTCTGTGGATGGGAAGGTAGGTCATGCTGACATGGCAGCCTTATGGCAAGGTAGGTCATGCTGACATGGCAGCCTTATGACAAGGTAGGTCATGCTGACATGGCAGCCTTATGGCAAGGTAGGTCATGCTGACATGGCAGCCTTATGGCAAGGTAGGTCATGCTGACATGACATCCTTATGGCAAGGTAGGTCATGCTGACATGACAGCCTTATGGCAAGGTAGGTCATGCTGACATGGCAGCCTTATGGCAAGGTAGGTCATGCCGACATGGCAGCCTTATGACAAGGTAGGTTGTGCTGACATGACAGCCTTATGACAAGGTATGTCATGCAGATATGACAGCCTTGTGGCAATGTAGGTCATGCTGACATGGCAGCCTTATGACAAGGTAGGTTGTGCTGACATGTCAGCCTTATGACAAGGTAGGTTGTGCTGACATGACAGCCTTATGACAAGGTAGGTCTTGCTGACATGGCAACCTTGTGGCAAGGTAGGTCATGCTGACATAGCAGCCTTGTGTCAATGTAGGTCATGCTGACATGGCAGCCTTGTGGCAATGTAGGTCATGCTGACATGGCAGCCTTATGACAAGGTAGGTTGTGCTGACATGTCAGCCTTATGACAAGGTAGGTTGTGCTGACATGACAGCCTTATGACAAGGTAGGTCATGCTGACATGGCAACCTTGTGGCAAGGTAGGTCATGCTGACATAGCAGCCTTGTGTCAATGTAGGTCATGCTGACATGGCAGCCTTATGACAAGGTAGGTCATGCTGACATGGCAGCCTTATGGCAAGGTAGGTTGTGCTGACATGTCAGCCTTATGACAAGGTAGGTCATGCTGACATGGCAGCCTTATGGCAAGGTAGGTCATGCTGACATGACAGCCTTATGACAAGGTAGGTCATGCTGACATGGCAGCCTTATGGCAAGGTAGGTTGTGCTGACATGGCAGCCTTATGACAAGATAGGTGCATGCTGACATGACAGCCTTATGGCAAGGTAGGTCATGCTGACATGGCAGCCTTATGACAAGGTAGGTCATGCTGACATGACAGCCTTATGACAAGGTAGGTCATGCTGATATGACAGCCTTATGGCAAGGTAGGTTGTGCTGACATGACAGCCTTATGACAAGGTAGGTCATGCTGATATGGCAGCCTTATGGCAAGGTAGGTCATGCTGACATGGCAGCCTTATGACAAGGTAGGTCATGCTGACATGACAGCCTTATGACAAGGTAGGTCATGCTGACATGACAGCCTTATGACAAGGTAGGTTGTGCTGACATGACAGTCTTATGACAAGGTAGGTCATGCTGACATGACAGCCTTATGACAAGGTAGGTCATGCTGACATGACAGTCTTATGACAAGGTAGGTCATGCTGACATGACAGCCTTATGACAAGGTAGGTTGTGCTGACATGACAGTCTTATGACAAGGTAGGTCATGCTGACATGACAGCCTTATGACAAGGTAGATCATGCTGACATGATAGTTTTATGACATGGTAGGTCATGCTGATGTGAGTCTTTTTGTCAAGGTAGGTCATATTGGCATGAGCCTTATTGAAAAGTAAGTCATGTTGACACGAATCTTATGACAAATTTACTATTGTTGACATGCCTTGGTACATTAATTGGTTTTAGTACAGACTTACACAACCGTCATTATGGACTTAGTAGTGTGTCCTGTGAGACGTCAGAACATTCAGCAGAGATTATAGAAATATATTATTATTTATTAGTTCCAAGACATTGGAGTATCTGTTTGAGTAAGATCTGATGAGTCGTCTGGATTGATAAGTCTTGCGAGAGCTTCAATAAATGTTATCATTTCTGTGAAGAACTTACACACATCGTGCCATGACATCTCCAAAACTGGTTTTGTCAGTTATTGATATTTTGCAGGGAAGTCACTGTAATCAATCAGCTGTTATCATCCTCATGTTGTAGCCTCACGAGAATCCAACGAACAACATGAGCCAGCAGGTGGAGCCACACAACGACTATTTCAGCACGCAGTTTCTGCTCGCCTTCCCCGTCACTGGTGTCCACCAGGTGGCCGTGGAGGCAGCCGTAGTGGACGAGGACGCTGCGGTGTGGACAACTGGACCGCGAGACACAGTGACAGTGAAATCATACGACGAGGCCGTGCAGAGACAGAAACAACAGCAGTATGCTGCACAGCGCCAACAACAGAGGGCAGCAGCAGTGGCGTCTGGGAGTCAGGCCTTTTAACACTGGTGGTGAAAGCTGCATTTAATGACATATTCGCTGTGTTCCTCTGGTCACTTTTGTTTATGATCCAATAAAGGAGGATAGTTAAATAGCAACTATTGTTTTAATATACCCGCATGCATTTTACCCCAATGAAGGTGTAAACAGTTATTCGTAGTGTGGTCATTTATTAGTCATGTTTTAATGATGTGGACATGTGGTTATTTATTACGTCCTGCATATTTTGTCAGTTACCGGATTTTCAACATCTGGAATACATTACAGGCTTTTCTGATGACTGATTTTTGTAGCTATTCATTGCAAGTCCTCCTGATACACATATGGTGGCTTCTTTTGCATAGCATTACACAACACTAAGGTGGCTTTTTTGCATCTAAATAGTTAATACTCAGAAACCAAGCTCAGAGGCACATCACAAGAGTTAGTTGATCTCAACGTAGAGCCAAGGTGGTTCCAGTACTAGGTGTTAAAACATTCTATGAACAAAAAAATTATTCTATGATCAAAGGAGGAAGCTATGAATATAGCTGTTGGTTGTTAACATAAATTAATAGTATAAATAATTGTACAGATCTTAAGACTTAGATGACAGTGGGCAGGAAGCCATTGCCCAGAAGTGGCTCAGAGTACGGAATTTGTGGAGACTAACAACAATTGATAAAGAATTTGAACAATAATATAAGTAACAAAATGTCCAGCATGTTCCTAGTGACAAGTCGTCTTTATGTCAATTTTTGCTCAAATAACACCAGTGAGTGGCGAAACTTTCTGAGAGCACACAACTTGAACAACACAAATACTGTGAACATGGGTACTTTATTTCTCCTTCAAGGTCCCAGGATCTGAATGGATAATTGAATAAATACACACCTGCCTGTGTGATGTAGACCAGTACAAACATCACACTACCAGCACACCAGTCAACTGGCTTGTATATGCAATGGATATATCCTGCCATAAAAGTAAAACTGTTGACCATACCAATGTATTTTCCATTTATAAATTCTGGTCCCAATTGTTTTCTCTGACAAAACAGCAAATATTTATGCAAGTCCAATATACAGAACAATTTCGTCTGGCAAGTATGTTCCACTTTAGTAAATATGCTTGAAAAGGAAACTAATAATTTGAATAATTGTAATGTCAGATTCTTGACGAGGCAATTTTAGTACAACCCTAATTAGCATGCAAACTGGTGGGGTAAAACACTGATGGTTGTTAGAGAATATTTTATTTTTCTAATAATCAACTGCTCCTCATCATTGTAACATGACTTCAAATAACTGTTACAAACAAAATCATTGTACTATTTCACCAAAATGTAGTAGTACTACAGATAGGTATCATAAATGAACAAAATGCTGATATAAATAACCCAGAATGTTGTTACTTTTTTTGAAGCCCTGTAGTTTTCCAAAGCTCTGAAAACCACAGGTTTAAATTCTTTTGTTAAATGATTACAAAATAATATAAAGTTTATACATTTATTGTAACATATTTTGCACATTATGTATTCCCAATTCTACAAAAATCCACCAGCATGCAAACGACAGATGTAGGACTCGAAACAAGATCACCCGTCAAAAGGTCCTGTTAAACATACAGTAATGCCACGCGTATGATACAGACCCTTTCCGACGTCAACACATTGTCACAACCGGCAAGGACTACTTGACAAACAGGCAATCACAACTGACCACCACTACCAACGTGTGCCATGTGTCCATGTCCAGCTTCAGTCGGGTTTCGGGCAGGTGTGTAGCAGTAACACAAGGATGTATATTAATCTGCACAGATGCTGTGGAACCTAAGAACAGCCTTCTGATGGGAAGACAGGTTCTTGCTTCCCCCGCTGAGTGTCTATCTATTGTCTACTGCGGTTACTTCCTGCGTTCCACCCACAGAGGTGAGGTGCGGCCCAGATCACTGGCCCTGTTGCCACGCACGCGGCAACAACACACATAATCGTACGTAGAAAACAGAAACGATGACCTTGAATTATCTACAATGAACAAACATAAGTGAAACCTCGTACAAAACATCGACTATGGGGTATGTCTGTGCGCGAGTCGACGCTCGCACACGCTATTGCTCTTTCACTGTCTCCCACTGAATTCACACCAATGACCATGTGTCGGACACAACAGTCCAACACACACAACCTGTCGTGACGTAACACGACTACAGCACAGCATCGATGGCTGCCATTCACCCAGCTACCACATTCACATATTTAACCACATGCTTAATCTCAACAGTAACCGTCTAAACTGGGCGCACGTCACAGAATTACCTCCGTATCATGCAGCGTGACAGTAACTAAAATACCTCGTTCGTCCCAACCACTGTTTGCACAACGCAGACGAATCCAACTATGAATATACACAAGTCTGCGCCGTGCGACGACAACATCCATCGTACAGTTGGCGTTTACAAAAACAAAACATGTTTTCTATGAGTTTTGTTAATTTTTCTCCCGTTTCCCTTCAAACCGACTACATTTTATTAATTACGCCCACATGCGGTGGCGCTGCTAGACCGGTCTGCGGCAGCAGCCATTTGTAAAAAACTTATCAAACTGTAAAAAGAAATCACACACCACCACACGAGACGACAGTGCCAGAGGAAGAGGCAACACTAGCAACAAGTGATTTATGGATTATGTACACAATGTTTTACCCAGAGCTTTGTGATCACCGATCAAGGATGAGCGAGTGTCATTTGGAGGCAGGAAGAAGATACTACGCAATCACACCTCGGCTTCGTTTGGTGTTGTTTACCCCGGACTGATTGAATGTCAAACCCTACACTACTGCTGCGATAGGCTCAAGATCTCTGTTCGCTTGTACAAGCATTTTCCCAGCTCGAAACCACGTGACATTCAAACACACACACATACATCATTAACACATTAACACTGCATGTGTTAACACATTCTCTTAGAGTAGCCCTGACAGATGACACCCAGATGGCGGAGATATGACAAATGGCATGTATCTGCCGTCAGTCTCCCTGGATGTCTCCCTCGGTCCTTGTTCCCTGCCGCTGACTTGTCCCAAGGACTACTCCCTCTCTCCTCTCTCCCATGGTGTAGCTGAGCCGACTCCCTCCATGGGCTCACACCACAACCATTGGCTCCTCAGGGACTGGGACTGGGACAGGGACAGGGACGGCAACGCTTGGTGCTGCAACAAACACACGGCAGTCATGTCAATGTGACACAAGATACAGAGTGGTCATGTGACACAATATACACAGCAGTCATGTTGTTTGATGTGTCAAACAAGAGACAGCAGCAACAGTTATGTCAATGTGACACGTCACACATCACACGACGTGACTGCTGTATATCTTGTTTCACATGACTGCTGTGTAGTCATGTCAATGTGACATGTCCCACGGCAGTCGTGTGAATGTGATGTCACACACTATATGTGTCAATGTGTCTCACAAGAAACAGCAATCATGGCAATGTGACGTGTCACACAAGACATTTGTCTGCAGGCGACACTTCAACGCACTGTCCTCGACAGGTCATATATAAGTTTTGTTACTGCTAGCGGGTCATACTAGTTTTAGTACTGCTTGAGTCATAACAGTTTTAGTACTGCTTGAGTCATAACAGTTTTAGTACTGCTGTATCATACAAGTTTTGATACTGCTGGGTTCATATAAGTTTTGATACTGCTGCATATTCAAGTTTTGTTACTTTTGGAATTATAAAAATATTTTCACTGGTGGGATAAAAACATTTCTGTACTGCCGGGTCAAACAAGAGTTGTTACAGTCTTAGTAAGGTCTGCTGTTAATACCTGGTTTAGCAGTCTCAACCGAGGCTGGCAATTGTATTTTGACCTTTAACTTCCGCCACGGCTTCCTCGCCGCACCCTTGTACTCCTGCGACGACAACTGCTTCCTCAGCTTCCTGCAACAGGCAACTTCCATGCTCAGACACTAACCACCTTCAACAGTTTGGCAGATTCAACAAGCCATTTTCACTTGCTTGAATTAAATGTCTCATCTCACGTGTGAACAGAGAAATTAAACATTTATTAGTTCACCAAATAAAAACTTATGATTTATCTCTACTTAACAAGTAAGTTAATAAAAGTGATTACGCAGTAAATAGTTTATAATAATAGCGCTTACGTTGAGAGTACAGTACAAAATAATTCATGCATAATTTAAAAAGATACATTAAGGCTTAAACAAATTTTGTTTACACATCAAACAGATTAAGAAAACTACGTTTTTGTTCAGGTTACATCCTGCTTGCTGCTATAAAACTATACAGACATAATTAATTGAAAGATACAAGAAACAAGTTCTATTAAAATCATTCTGCATAGTAATGAGTTCGGCCTATGATGACATGCAACTAGTCATTTTGTCTTGTAACATCACTTTGCTTATGCAAACAGCATTACACTTTCATTACTGCACTTATATAATATTACACTAAAATATATGACTATTACAATACATTATGTCAGTGAAAAATTGCTTTCTTTATTTGTCTATACCAGCAGGCAGCTATAAATAATAATTGTTACTTAGTATGTATCTTTAAAGTTGTTAGTACTATGTGTTAGCATGCGTCATGTCCCTATAATAAGTTCATGTATATAATATAAATATATATATATTGTCAAAGACATCATCAGTGATAATACAGGACGTATCACAAAACAAGCAGCATAAGTATGTTTTAATTTTAACTAGTAACATTCTTACTATTCACGGTGAACCATATTTCTTTTAAATCATACATGAAACCGTGTCAAGAGAAGATAAGAGATTTCCCAGCAGAGAAGCAAATGCACTAGCAAGAGAGGAGAGAGAGAGGGATGGCCACAAAGTGCTTGGTTGCATCCTACGTGTGATAATTCACGAGTGCTGTTTGTCATTCCTATATTACTCAACACACAGTGTCGAGGCAGCTGGAACACACGGCTGTGGCTTGCTTGATATCTACCTAACCACTGTAGAGTACCCTTACGGATTCAACAATTACATCGTAAACCACCACGACTGATACGATCGTTTTCATCATAACCCTGCCTCTATTGCCCTTGTGTCAAAAAGATGGCCCCAACCACCAATCTGGGCCTAACATGCAATCACTGACCCCCCAAAACATTGCCCCGACAACCGCTCAGACCCCCTCTTTAAAGCCCACAGGCACCACTAACATGCATGCAAAGTGCCGCGATCGCATGCAGAGGGAACGGAATGGAAGAGACGTGTCACGTACCTTGTGGCATCCGTCGCAATAAAGTAAACATCGTCTGGGGCATCTAACATGCTAAGGATCTGCTTGCGTTCTCGGCCCACCACCTTCCCCCGCCCGTTCTGCTCGCTCCCTACGCTGCCCCTTATCTGCAATCAGATCCGCATCCAACATTGCAGTGGCATTTATTACACAGATATCTCCACTACCCTATAGACAAGACCAAGCAACGTCGTCCATAAGACACCACAAGTAACTATCATGTAAATGTCAATGCACAGCAGCAGTCTCATCTCAATCCAACGTCAAATGCAACATTACGTTCTGTGTCGTCAGCGGACGGTTGCTTATTTCTGTGACAAGGTGTTTTAGTAGTAGCAAAACAACTAAGGTGTAACAAATTGAAAAACAAAGACTACACCTACGTCTTTGTAAAATAATCCTACACTACATCATTCTTTTGACAAAGTTTCCACCGTTATGGAATGTTTTGTGCAAGAAGACTACATCATCCACCTTTTACGATGTGAACATGAGAAAACAAACTCGGAATAGAACACACAAAGCCAAAGCACATGGAAAAAACCAGAATGCTGAAGTAAACAATAAACAGTATGTAACGAACATATGAAAACGAAAAACAAGGCGCGGGTGTTGACCTCCTCATCGTGTGTATGATTGACCTGCCCGTGTGTCGTAGTCATTGTTCGAGTGCTTAGAGGCATGACTGTGGAGTGTACTGTTCACGTAGTTGTGCTCACCGCTGCCTACTGCCCGAAGCATTAGACTGCCCACTCGGTTATGACTGCAGAAGATGTGCTGTTAGTGTGGTTGACACGCGGTACTTACTATTGGTGTCTGTCGGAAGCTGCGTGCCTGCCGAATCACACCCAGTTGTTGCCGCTTCGGGGACGGACCTACCACAATTACATCAACACTTTCATTATACACGGCTTCCTCCATTATGCCCTAACCACTTACACACCAGTGGGGTTTTCTTAATTTTGTTTCTCTACTTATATGACACGAAACGTAAACGCGATATCAGTACGTTTAAACAGAATTTCTAATGCTGTTACAACTACCTGCTAGATGGCATCACACTAGTTATTTAGAGCTGGGTCTGGATGACTTGAGTGTTGATCCACATGCGAGTTTGGCCAAATTGAAGGCAAATGGGTTAATAATTTTATGTAGTAAATCTAACAATCAATGACTGTTGGATAATATATCTACAGGGCTAATTTTTTCACTGTAATAACGTACATACACATGCTTTTTCAACTCTATTTTGCAATTTTCCTTATTTATCAATGTAATATCAACAAGCATATATCATTGCATCACTGAGACTCCCTATTTTAAAAATGATCAAAGTTCTATCTATAAATCAAGTTTTGGGACCCCATTTCCTTCCTAGCTGTTCAGTATTCCATAGTACTATCATGATACTCTAGCAACTGTCACTATCATAATGGTTTGCAATGACTATATCACTTAGCATAGACCTACTGAGATGTAAAAAACATGGTACATGCCATCAATGCCGTTTGTCTGTTCGTAGCCTCGCTTCTTCATAATTGACGGTTGTGTAGAGGGCGACACTGCAGGACTGCCAGCTCTCGGGACATCGTTGTTTGTTGATGGCTTCGGGCCTGAAACACAAACATCAGCCTCTTATGACAACCTGTCATTTTATAACATCAACAAGATATTGTATATGCATAGTATCTGGTAATTATTCCACATTAACACACTTTATGATTTGATGATATTGGATAATTAGTCGATGTTGACCCTGGGATGAATTCAGGGTTTATCTAGAAACAGAAGGAAGCAGGGAGTGGTTCATTTGGATGTGGATGGGAAGAAAGATTAACCTATGTGACACCAACCCCCATGACTCCCATGTAAGGCATTGCAAGGGAATTATTACCCAATATACAAACCCCGTCTCAAACGGGAAAGATGAGAATTTCACTACAACTACAATTTACCTACACGCCGTTACATAATTTACACAATTCAAGTGATAGCTTTCCATGTAACATTAAACATGAAAGAGTCCATGAATACAAAGTATCCATTGAGTAAGTTGTGGAAAGAAGAGATATGCGTACCAGGGATCTGTCCAGGGGGCAGGGCAGGGAACGCATAGTGGGCTGGCTCCTTGCAAGCTCCCTCTGTGTGGTGGAGCAGACTTGGCTTGGGGTAGGTCGCTGGGATGCCCAGTCTCTTCGCCACCAGCAGTAGGTTGTCTCGCTTGCGAGCCACGAGACGCTTCAGCTTAGTGATTGACCCTGGCAACTGTTGCTGACCTGACACAAGAACGCGGAGACATGTCACGTCCAGCATTATTCACATTACACTTCCATGCCCTACTGACCGTTGTTTCTACATGCACACATTATCAAAGTAGTTTTTTATTAACTACCAATATAGGAATTTTTCAGATTTACCGGTGACAAGGCATTGTGGAAAACTGAAATACGGTTTCAAAATTTCCCATTTATATACTTCGACAGATTATGTTTCACGCTATAATGGTCAATATCTGTGGGTGTCATTTTCAAACTTAAAGTATGATATCACTATATTTCTGTGTTTAACTTGACGACTGTTAGTAGTCAGCATATATGTGACAATAAAACTGAGCATCAGAAGATTCATCGTACATAACAAGCAACACACTCACACATGTAATCTCAGTTAAACAATTACGTCACTCATACAACACCATACGTCAGCACTTACATTCCTGCTTGATAAGCGCAATGTTGATTGGCTGGAAGGGCTGTCGAGCTGCCTGGTACACCTGTAGTATGTCCTTGCACACCTGTCTTGAGATGCGAGTGAGAGGTGTTGTGATGAGACAGAACGCGGCGCGTGTTTTCATCACCGGCCGAGGACTGCCAGCGCGAATCGCTAGTCCATGTGCCGTCGCCAGGTGGCGTGCCAGGTGCGACTTGAGACGGAATTCCTGCACAGGTTTCAACGTGTCACACAGTGGTGGACAAAAGATTTCTTATTTATCTTCTAGATCATTAGCAGACAGGTTGGATATGACTACTCCATGTTGAGTTCATTTTGTGTGATCACTATGGTTATAAATACATAGTTCACTAAGTAAAACGTGAATATGCTTGTTACTGAATAAGATAGGTTTATTTTAACTTGTCAATATCAAACTAATAGTAACACCATGAATATATGCTTGTTAACATCAGAGAAACCAATTCTTCATGATAGTAGGACTATGAACATTGGAATGAACCAATGAATTACTTGAAAGGAAGACAATAGTGACGTCAGAAAACTAAACTGTCACGTACTCCTCAGTAATGTGTGCTGAGACAACCTGAACCTCAGTTTTATCGTGATGGTTTTGACAGTGTTTTCTGATGAGGAGTGTAAAGTGCTAACCTTTCCACAGTCGCTGATCGTACACCTATGTAGCCGCACCGCAGCCATCTGGGCCAGTCGCTCTGGAACACACCAACCTCACACTCAGACACACTGTGTCGTCCCTTGCCTCGTAGTGTCATTATACACACTAGTTTTGTTGGAACTGGCAATAATGTGTATTATAAAATATGGAACGATTTTGTTAATAACAGAACACCCCCTGTTCCCTAAATCACTAAATTTTGAAAAACATTGTTATTCTGAACAAGGTATGAACAATGACATCAATGGTACTGACCTTGTCTCTGATTTGGAGCAGGACGTTCGCCATCTGGAGGAGAAATAGTGCATTAGTAACAACCATCACTATAATTTTTTATTATAGTCAACTGGTGGGCTGGAATTTAACCAGTTTCACATTACAACCAGACAAACATCTGCTTTGCTTTGTATTTGTAAGCACTGAGTAAAAACAAAATTGTGCGTAACCTGAAAACATCCCTGTAAAATACAACATTGATTAATTAGTGACAATTTAACCTTTTCATCCCTGTTGATCTTGTTCCTTCACTCGCTTTCTGTATAAAGGCTGATATTATGTTATAACAACATTGCAGAACCTATTTAACATTAAACTATGTTGATGAACAACGACTAAGATCAATATTACACTCAGCTAACTACTACTCAATGACACATAGTTCTAGTACCACCCGACACCAGCTACACCTAGTGTCACCAAATGACTAGTACCACTGCACCACTACCACGCATGCTAGAAGCCACAGAGTCTACGACACTATATGACACACTACTACAGTGGGACACTGACACCACTGACACAATGACACAATGTCTACCATCATTAGTCACCATCAACTAGTGGCATCAACAACTACACACACTGCTGGGTTACTGTTGCTGGCTGGGATGGGGCAACTACAGGGAAGTGTTGAAGTCTGTGGGATACTGGGCTGGTGTATGGGCTGGGAACATTGGCAGACACAGGAAGAGAGGCAATAGGGAGCAGAGAATAACCGGGTTTAACCCTAGAGGTGACCAGGGCCGAAAATCGACCCAAAAGAACCTGCCTCTGTTATAGCAATTTTTTTCCATCACACGTAACTGATATGCGAACATATGGTATCATTGGATAGCCGACATATTTTTTAGATCGTATATATTTTTCCTTGCGTAGTTTCAGTGACATATTTTTTACAATCAAGTTTACAAAGCTCGTGATGTTGTTGGCGCCCATATTTTGGACATTTTACTATGCCCTGATGAATAAATTTACATATCCATTCATAAAGTCTACACCCCCATACATTCGGTATCAAAAGAAAGCTCTGTGAGTGGCCACCAATCTGCCAAAATAAGTCTGGTGTGGAAAGGTACTGGGCAATGATGTAGCTGGGAGAAGACAGATGGGTAGAACATAGGGAGAATGGAGGACACGTAGTGAGCATGAGAACAGCATAAGTTGAAGTGTTGTTAACAGATGACACAGGGGAGAACAGCCGGCAGTGCAGGAGGCAGACAACGGATGACGACAAGGGACAACTCAATGAGAGGGTGGTGATGTAGCCCCACCCTGCAAGGAAGTGACGCAGGTGAAAAAAGGGGGGAAAGCTGAAGACCAGTGCTGGAAGTCCCTTCCCAAACTACTAGGAACATTTGGGTGCAGTGCAAGCTAGCTGGCTCTACCACAGCCGACACCTAGTAGCAGGCTAGTGTCATCTACTGCTGCTCAGACCGACACAGTGACAGACTGATACAGTGATGGACCGACAGTCACAGGCATGTCATGTGACCAGTCATAGTACAGCCAAAGCCACAGCAAGCCAACATAAAGACATACATACCTTCCAAGTCTTGGCCTGAATGCATCCACAAGAAATCACAAAATCTTATATACATGTCACACATCATGAAAGAAAGAAAAGGAATAACACAAATTAAGTGACTGAACATTGCAAAATTATTTGTAAACAACATAAAATAATGTGAACAAAATAAAAATCTCGAAAAACATGATTTGTCAATGTTTATTTAAATCTGTGGTACTTCTGTTAGTACACTATTAAGGTAGCACTGAATATAAATACGATGCAAGGTAATCGAATACTTTTATTGAATGAACATAACAAAACATAACAACTAACTGGTGAAACAAGAAGTGTGAGAGCAAGACGTATGTTTGAGTGTGTTGAGTTGAGCACGTACCGAGTCGAGTTGGCATCTTGAGGCCACCGTATTTCTTCCAGTAGATCCAGCAGGAGGCACACAGACGACACTGCATGTGCACTGGACCCCACGAGTACCATTGGTTCGACTGGGCCGCTACAAGCACAGCATACACTCTTACACACCTTGCTCTACAAACAGTTCTAACACAGCATCAGTTATACACTGCTCAAACCACTTTACACATAGCTCATTGGAAGACCTGAAAACCAGCTAAATTTTTCTGAGAGGTATTCAGCTGTGGTGTAATTACCACACAAACTATTTGTACACAAATATCAACTGCTGCATATAGCCAGGTACTTATTCGCACAGCTAATAGAACTGGAGCCACATAGTGTCAACGAACGAACTTGAAGATTTGACAGTTGATACTCTGGTCCTCTTCTGACTACTGTGCTGCATCGCTCCATGTGTTATGAAAATAATACACTACCTGATATTCTACAAAAGTTGGCATTCGCAAACAATACAATCAAAGTAAACTTTTGTTTACTTTTGCTAACAGTAGAAAAGTGTCAAGTGAATGAATGTGACATACTGTAGCAGCTTTCACAAGGTCGTCCCATGCCATCCATTCCGTTCACCTTGCCTGTGATTTGTGCAGGATTTGGTTTGTTACTGAAAAAAGCACACCAATGACAACCCTTCACACGCTGCACAACTTGGAATATTAGGAAACAATGAACCGTGACTTCATAATCTGAAATCATCTTGAAATTTATACCATTATAATTACACGTTTTTCGTGTAATTATAGAATTAACATTCAACTATATTTAGATGTATTTTAATATGTCTATTTTGCAGTCTACTTGGTTTACATTGTATGTGCCTGCTTATGTTAAGTAACTTCATTAGAACCCAAAAGTGGAGTTATAAGCCGGCAAGTCTTAACCCCACACTTAAACTTAGTTTCTAAAAATTCCTATACACCACAAAGGGATAGTTTCCATCGTACATAGCTACATTGCATGGAGTTATTTTTCCCACCACTGGCCTATGCCACTATGCCAAGTACCTACGTCAAGTCAACCCCGCCAGTGTCGCTGTGACACCAACCAGGTGCAGGTGACATCATTCAGTGTTCACCTTTGGCAATCTCAGTCAATTAATCAACTGCGCCCACGACAACTAAATAATGTCTCATATAAAAGTCACAGTAGCATCGAATGCCACAGGTGTTGCCTTCTGTGCACTGGCATGTCTGTCGTCTCTTGTACAGCTGCTCAGTGCAGTTGCAAGATGAACCAGTTATCTCATTTACCCACAATACCCAGAAATCATCTGTGTAAAACTGGCCACATAAACTCGCACTAAACCACTATACAGCGAAATACATAAGTGAAAGCGTCTAAATTTAAATAACAAACAAAGTTACAGATTTCTGGATTTTATTTTAACCAATAAATAAATACCAGAAGATAGCGGACATGGAAGATGGCAAGAGAAGAAAAATGGTAAGACTGAAGTTAAGTTGGACACAACTACGAAAATATAACTTTATCTAGATACCAATTAACCCATTTTTGTATACGTTGTACTTGTTCTAGGTGGGTCGTGGGGTCTCATCGGTGAGACAAATGGGAAGGAACAAGAGATCAACACCGCTTCACATATTTTGCCAAAATAAGTCTAAACTATTCCTGCGACTTTTAACCATTCAAAAACCATGTTTCTTTTGTTGGTTCACACTGACTTCACTCTGGGCTGAATGGGTGTGGCAACATAACAGAGTGGCAGTAGGTGCATCCTGACGGAGGTTGACCATTCACGAGAATGTCACTTACTAGTTAGGAATGTAGACCTGTTTCAGCTTGCTCTCAGCCTCAGCTGCTTTGATTCGTTTCTGAAACAAAAGTTAGTTCACCAGTAAACACTGACCAGCACAGCGTCATTGTCACATTGTCAGGTAAACACTGACCAGCACAGCGTCATTGTCACATTGTCAGGTAAACACTGACCAGCACAGCGTCATTGTCACATTATCAAGTAAACACTGACCAGCACAGCGTCATTGTCACATTGTCAAGTAAACACTGACCAGCACAGCGTCATTGTCACATTATCAAGTAAACACTGACCAGCACAGCGTCATTGTCACATTATCAAGTAAACACTGACCAGCACAGCGTCATTGTCACATTATCAAGTAAACACTGACCAGCACAGCGTCATTGTCACATTATCAAGTAAACACTGACCAGCACAGCATCATTGTCACATTATCAAGTAAACACTGACCAGCACAGCGTCATTGTCACATTATCAAGTAAACACTGACCAGCACAGCGTCATTGTCACATTATCAAGTAAACACTAACCAGCACAGCGTCATTGTCACATTATCAGGTAAACACCAACCAGCACAACATCATTGTCATATTATCAGGTAAACACTGACCAGCACAGCGTTATTGTCACATTATCAGGTAAACACCAACCAGCACAGCGTCATTGTCACATTATCAAGTAAACACCAACCAGCACAGTGTCATTGTCACATTGTCAGGTAAACACCAACCAGCACAGCGTCATTGTCACATTATCAGGTAAACACCAACCAGCACAGCATCATTGTCATATTATCAGGTAAACACCAACCAGCACAGCGTTATTGTCACATTATCAGGTAAACACCAACCAGCATAGCGTCATTGTCACATTATCAAGTAAACACCAACCAGCACAGTGTCATTGTCACATTGTCAGGTAAACACCAACCAGCACAGCGTCATTGTCACATTATCAGGTAAACACCAACCAGCACAGTGTCATTGTCACATTGTCAGGTAAACACTGACCAGCACAGCGTCATTGTCACATTATCAAGTAAACACTGACCAGCACAGCGTCATTGTCACATTGTCAAGGTAAACACTGACCAGCACAGTGTCATTGTCACATTGTCAAGTAAACACTGACCAGCACTGCATTATTTCTTCTGTATATACTCAAGATGGGACTGTGAGAAGATAAAACAAAAGTTTTGGAACGCAGCAGTAAGTCTACGTGACGTGACGTCAGCAACACAATGAGGAGGTAGCAGCTGTGTACATACCTGTTGTACATATCTGTCTGTTGTCTTCCACATGTAGTAATATTCTACTATGCTTTTTAAACTCTTCCATGGCAGCTGTGAATGGAAGAGAGAATATCAGTTGCAAGAGTGTGTCAAAGAAACTGAATCTGTGACGGCTAGCACACAAGAAATGTCCAGGCACATTGGTATACTACTTGTCTACTTCAACTGTGAGAAATATGTGCACATCATGTCCACATACTTATTTGTTAGTTAATTAATTAAATTTAAATTAATTTAAATTAACTAATTATAAAAACCTATGGGGAATAACACTGAACAGAAAAAATCCCCCTTCAAATAAAAAACATACAAGCAATAATGAAAGTTATGCACCTTAAAAATGTTAATTGAATAATTAAATTCTGATCACTAAACACAGAAAAAGTCCACTTTTAAATGAAAATTACAAGGCCCACCCACTTCTTCTTTTCAAACAAGGCTTGACTGGGTCATTATTTCTTTCTAAGCATTCTACTCTGGACTTCTTGCTGCATATCTGTTATTCCTGCTGAATACACAGTTATCCTTGAAGCGTTAACCATACAAATTAAGAAAGAAGAACTAAATCAATGAGCGACTCACAAAGTCCTGTCTGATGTCGTTGAAGTCCTTGCCATATTTATCAAGCGCCTCTTCGAAGAGATTCGCTTCGGAGGCTGACCACTCCTCCATCTCGTCCCGACACAGCACCGGCCCACTAGGGGGCACCAGGCTGGCGATGGCTTTTGATACATCGTAGACGTGTTTGTGTAATGTGTCCATAGCATGGAACTGAAAAATACAATATTCTGATGTGGCACCCAAACTGATACTCTGCCGTGAATGAATGCTAATTTGCTAGACAGGAGAAATACAACATTTATTCTGCCAAATCACTCAAAACAAAATGTAGTCAGAAATACATCACAAAATCATTTTTCCTTGGTTTTGTTAAAAAAAATATTATAGCCTGAAAATGCATACATGTGAACAATCAATTAGGCTGACATTACCAATCTACATCCTGACTTGTAGTCAGAACCACCATGTAATAATTACGTAACATTAACCAAACAGTTACATAACAAAAGCAGGGCAACGCTGGTGCTATTTGTAGCTGTACAATCAATATTAATTAAACATTAATCTAACAGTTCAAAATACCAAATTATCTTTACAGGATTCACTCCACGATAAATCAATGCCATGCCTCAGGCTACTTGCATTGGCAACCCTGCTGATACTACATTAAACTTTAACCACTTATCATCAATAAATCAACCGTCACTTATTCATACATCTGCCACTCGTCCCGTGGAAAATCATTAACCCTTTGGTCACCATTACAACTAATCAAGAGTTCACTGCGATAAATGACCACTTATCATAGTATATATTTGCACATTACATCATCACTGTACTAGTATGCATAATTTACCAAATCAGCAGTTGTGAAAATTAGCAGTAGCTACACTCAGTGATAGCCATTTGCTACCTGCTGATTATTTTGTGGTCACATAAGTTGTCCAGCAATTTTGTTTCAGTGTTGTTAAACAAACATACATTGCCTACATTTGTTGTTTTGCTGCACAGAAACTAATTTTTTCATCTAGCAAAATGTTGCATCCTCACACTGACTGTAACAAGCAACCATTATTACTGTGATGCCGCATTCTGGCATTGCCAACATTATGGAGAGATGTAGAAAAAAGCCGCTTTTTATGACAGCAATTTCTAATAAGTATACATCATACATTCGAGAGTTTTACATCAAAAATGTAGAGTGAGTTAATATGTTCACAGTTCTATGAGCAATCAATATCACAGTCGTCATCATCGTTGTTTATCAGCAGTGTTTCCAGGCTCTGCTGGGTTCACCTTTCTCCCACATGCCTTCCTCCAACTAGCACGCACCCGACCATCCCATCAGACTCTAGCCTACAGATAAATAGTCCTACCAGGTCTTCCTTGCCTATCAACAGAATCTGTCCCCTCCACCACTAACTTTGTACAGCCCTCTACACAGTCCTCGTCATCCTTTCACTCTAAGCTGAGGTAGAATGAACAATCAATACCAAAAGAGAAATACACCGATTTAATTTGTTGACAAATATACAAGCATCCGAATGGGTTTACCCCTCGATTGGACTTTTAACGCCCTGAGAGGACCCAGTCCAGTATATGGAAGAAGAACCCCTAAAACCTCAACGTATGCTGGTTCTATAACCATTATCAACCCCAACTCACCAGTGTGATGTCGCGCGATGCGGCTGCGGCACTCATGTGTAGGCTCGGCTGTCTCACCGTGCTTGTGCAGTCGAGCGCGCGTGCGAACGTGCCGACGGAGCGCGCAATCACCATGAACTGGTCGATCTGTTTGTCCGTGAGGTTTGTGTCGGGGCTCCACACCAGCTCCTCCAGCTCCGTCAGGTTGCGACCGTCACTCTCACCTGCACCGCGGGAAACGTTTCAATCACACTGTCATCAAGACCGCTACATACGGTGACTAATTTCAAAGACATCGTCAACAAGGTGAACGAATAGCGTCCTCAACATTGAAATTTATCTGATATTTTGGCTATGTTTTTAATAGATAAATAAAGTAAGTTCTTATATAGCGCAGTACCCAATCCTCAGGATTGCTCGTACAGCTTTAAACTTCACTTCCTGGCAGCCCTGTTCAGTCAAACACTGTTTCAGCTTTTCAAGGAAGCCTCCAGCCATGCTGCAATTAATGTGTGAACACTATTCGTACACAAATATCCACCACTGCCAGCCACTCATACAGCTGAGTGAACTGGAGCAATGTAGAGAGAAAACTTGGTTTAAAAATATATATTAACAGTATTTAGTATACGATTCTAAAATTAAAATGGTTCGATTTACTTATCTATATCATACACAGAGGAATCTTGTTAATTCAGCAACCACAACACAATTTCACAGAAATGCACTTTCCAAATGGCAATTAATATACTGTAACATATAGGAGTTGTTTATTGAGTAAACTCATTAATTCTGGCACAGACCGCAGGGGCCAAAGTGCATCGGTTAAACTGGTCCCAGTGTAACCAATCTTATGACCTGCTTACAAGTGCTAGAAGGTATCAAAACAAACCATCTCTCTGAAAGAAGACATCCATTCTGTCACCCGGTTATCGTGACGATATCACGGCGATGGTAAAACAGCTCGAAGAACTCACCTTCTTTGAGCAGGGGTACTTTGACTTCGGCCTGGTAGCGCTGGCCGACCCTTATCTCCCCCTTGTCGGCAAGAAGTGTCTTTTGTTGCGGGTCATAGACGAGGGAGTAGAAGAACGCGTCCTGGAACACAGTGCACTGTGTGTGACCAACAGTGAACCGATCAGGTCACGTCATTACCACTCTCACGAGGAACATCAACATCACATTCACAACAGTCACGTCAACAAACAGTGACACACGTCTAACTGGCAAAATGGCACGTTGTAATCAAGTGAAAAGTGAGCCAACCGAAAAGGTGACTTAGCAGTCTCAACCAATTGTCCATTCTACGTGAATAAGTAGTGTATTAAATTTACATGAATGATCACGCAGAAATAAAACGATACAGAACATTTTGCTTGCAACAAGAATCTCTGCACATAGAAATGTCAACTAAAGCATGACACACACAAAAAAATAGTGTTGCTTTGTCAACTACAATCTAAAGTATGATATACAAACAGGGCTTTATGCAGGACAAAATTATTGCCAGTCACAGTCATATACACAAACCCACTTTTATCATATTCTATTAGTGGCTTTAGGCTGATGTAAATGAGAAGTTGACAAAAGGAACGCACGTCTTTGTTGAGGTAGGACTGCAGCGACTCTGTCTCGTTGAGCAACGTCACCGCACACTTGCCACGGATATGTGTCGCAGGCAGTGTCTCCACCTGGCGGGACAGGAACAGCTCCCGATGCTTCAACTGGTGTCGGCTCTTTTCCGACAGGTCGTCCTTGAGTTTCCCTTCCCTCCCCTCTTCCAAGGCACCTGCAACATGCAGTTGGCACATAAGTATCATTTATTATAAATCATATACACAGCACTGTTTCTATTTAAATGCTCAAAGCAATGAAAATGTTCAAATTACACATAAACTATTAAATACAGCACAAGTATGAACACAATGCAAGTATAATGTATAAATATAAACACGCTCATGTTTTTTTTTAAATTATACGTTAACTAAAAAACTATTAATTAAATATCAATAAAATATGTAAGATCATCTATAGATATAGAAGAATTTTATTTATACACACAGATAAATAAAGTATGAATTTAGCAGTGATGACATGATATTTTATAGATCACATGAACGTTGCAGGCTAGTGTCAGATATCTAAATACTGCTGGTTGAACACAGTTATCAAGTGATTCCATGTGATCAATACTTCAATGTTCACTTAGGATTCACTTTATCTAAACCTAATGTTTGGAGAACTTTAGCATGATCACGTAAATCACATAAACATTGCAGGCTATTGTCAAGTACCTAAATACTGCTGGATAAACACAGTTATCAAGTGATTCCATGTGATCAATACTTCAATGTTCACTTAGGATTCACTTTATCCAAACCTAATGTTTGGAGAATTATTATTACAATTCTGTCACAAATTTTTAGTTTAATTTTTAATTTTCAGTGTTAGAAGTAACTAATAATTTAAGACAAATTCACCAGACAGACTCACAGTAGGTTTGATTTTATGAGACGGGTTGCAACCCGTTTTAAGCTTATGAGATTGAACGAAACATGTATCAGTCGCATTTCAGGGGGACATATAAATAGGTTTTTTTCTAAGTTATAAGAGAGTATTTTTTACCATTAATTTTCAAAATTGGGGCAGCTTGAAGCTAAACATGGGCTTGTTTATTGTTTCAGTATCACTAATTTATTACTTTTAGCTGAATCTGATACCTCAGTAAAAAACTAAAAATAGTCCTTTTTTAAAAACCCTTTTTATCCAAACGTGGTCAGGGGGAAAATGGTCTGAAAGTCTTACCATTTTAAAACCAAATTACTTTTAGTCTCCCTTTTTTAAAAACCCAAAAAACCAAAAAATTTTTTAGGGGTTCCCCCTTAATTTCCCTTTTTTTCACCCGTCTCATCAGGACCACACAACCAACTACACACAAAGTATCATGTAATATACATGTGAACCTGGTCAAGCATGACTGGGGCTGACCACAAACATGTGCCCACAATGATGCATAAGGTCACCTTTTCTGTGTGACTGGGTTCACCACACAAAGGAGTGGACATCACAGAGAGGTGATTACTTGCTACAGTTGGGAGTTCTGGGGGGATGTAACTCTAGCTGCCAACCCTCTAGCCCCTGGCCATTATCTCTAGCCAGTGGGGCATGGCATCCTACTGCATCCCCCCCACAGAGCAGGTGTCTATTTATAGCCACCCCACCCCACTTCTTACTCAATACATCACTGAGCAAGAGCACAGTGTGAAGTCACCACAGGCGACCCACCTGGCAAATACCAGAATGTATCAAAGGGCCAAAAGTAGTGCCGGCCGGCCAGCTGCTGTGAAGCAGCAGCAGCCAGCAGGGCCAGCTGCCCGGAGTGTGGAAGTAGTTCCGGTCAGCTGTGTTGGTTGTCGCACAGCGCGTGTGTCCAACTGCACATGGCTGCGTGCGCATGTGCGCGAGAACATGTCACACTCACAGGCAGATGTGTCCTTAATTATTGAATAATACATTAACCCTTCGTCCACCACTGCCACTTTGGCACCCACCACCACAACAACCGAGACAACCTCTTGACTTGAGCCATTTCCTCTAGGTATTGTCTAGTCAGACAATCAAAAGCACACCTAATAATGTGACGGGCCGGCCCACCCCCCACCCCACCGGGACCCCACTGTAAAACAATGTGTCGTCGCAGGTTTCTTACAGGCGCGCCTCGCTGCAGACGTCCTATTAAATCATGTTCAAACAACCATGTTCACAAGCACCTTTGTAATAAGCACACCAGATTAACCCTCGCCGTGCCACTGCCCGCCGGCGTGTGGTGCACACATGCACCAAGGGCACCACCACCAACACACACGCACGTCCACACACACACACACAGACACATCATTAAGCTGGGAGGGTAGCCAATTATCTCGCAACTAGACACAAACTGGAGGTCAAATAGCAAGTCTACTGGGCTCACGATCTGCTCATTTTTGTGACAAAACAACCACTTGTCATAGGACTACTGAAATGGATCAAAAACTTGTCTACTACTTGTTAAATAGCTTCCTATACACACAGCGTTTTAGTGTAACGGGCTGATGACTGTTCTGGCTTGTTGGTGACACCTGTTAATTGAACGCTACTTGCAAAGAGCCGTAACTCAGCCAGTCGACCAAAAATAAACTAACTCTCAATAAAACTCTGCTTAATGTCTTAGCATTTAAAACGGTTCACTAAAATAGTGGCAAAAAGGTTACAAGATTGACACACCTCGCTGTTTTATTTAATATTCATGTGGGTAATACAACAGTAACAATATATTTAGTTTTAGCACAACTCTCCCTGTTTTTCCTACCATACATTACATACAAACCACTTTGGTTTTTTCCATATTTATACAAATGCATTATGTTGTGTGGTGTTTGCAACTACTATTCTGTTTTACTGTTCATTTTGAACACACAAACGTTTCGAGTTCTTGTTCTCTCAAAGTATCAAGAACCCAAACTGGCACATATTTTGCAACAAACACTGTTAATTGTCTGCACGTCTTCCCAGACTGTCGCCAGTGGCTGTGTTACTGACAGGTCAATTAAGTCGAGTCTGTCACGTTGTCATTACCACTAACCACACAACGTTCAAGTCAGGATCAATTATTCAGAGACGATCCATGCCTTGTTTTTTAAAAAGACATCAACTCAAGGCAAGCCACATTCTAGTCCTGACAATTCTGTTTAAACTGAATACACTCTTCCACTGTGAAGCTGGCTAATCTAACTGGTATATACACTGTTTACCTGACACACGTATTGATAACCGCCAGACTGTTTGGTCCAAAAAGTATCCTCGTATCTGGGACACTCTTCCATAAATGATAAGTTATGATATACTCGCGTTGGCCACTGTTGTTTGGGATGCGGGTAGAATTAGCTGGTTCAATTAGTGGGTTTCATGCATTGTGCTTTGCGGTGGAACCACAATATGTGTTGTTTAGCCCACTGCATTGATTGGGTATTGAGTATTGACATGATAGTTATACTGGCAGTGGCAATGAGAAATTAATGTTTTGCTGTACTGTTTTACAGATGTGTAAGTGCAGTGTAACTAGCCAGTAGCCACACAGAAGAGAGCCAGACTAGACTGTTGGTTGTCAGACCAGTGTCACATTCCCACTATCAACTGTGCAATTTTTTTCACCTTTCGTCGTGTGTTTCATTTAAAACTGTTACGGTTTAAAAAAAGCCAAAACTTGCAATATCAGAACAGCGGGTCTCTGGCTGAGGACCTGTTATGAATACATTACTACTACAAACAACTCAGCTCAAAATCAGGGCAAATCTGTTATTTCGACTACTGATCAGCCTGTAGTCCCACTCCAAAGTGACTGAGTCCATGTCAAGCCTGTCATTGGCTGCAGTGTTACGTACACAAAGATTTGGGTATTTAATTACAGTAAATATACCACAGATAACTTTTCAGAAGAAAAAACAGTACCAAGGATACGCAATGGAAATGGAACAGAACTGTAAATGTAGGCCGTACATTTATCTACACGTACATGGTTTCTTGATAGCTGCTAAGGCCTACAAAACCACCAATAAAGAGTATCATGAGGTGTTAATCTAGCCGCTGCCTGCCGAAAAGCGATGACATCGACAACAAAGTGCTTCTGTTAACTGTCACATCGAACAGCATATTTTGATGCTCCCTGTTGCCCTGTCAGTGTATATGTGAGCAATTGTAATATCACTGGTGATGATGAGTGTCACCCGCAGGCCACAGACGCTGGACACAGAGCCAGTGAGAGACAGCCACGTCATCTATCCATCACAACGTATAACAGCTTCACGTAAAAAATGGGTCGTCATGGCAACGCAGTTGGCACACAATTTATAATGTAGATCCGTGCGTTTGAATTTCCAACTGTGGCCACCGATACGTGTGATGCGTCCCCTCCTTCCCTCTCTCCATCCTCCCAACGTCAATCAAGCGTAATTATGATTAGAACAACGGGCGACGATGTGCCACAATAATCTTCCTCTATGTCATCTCCAATGCAAGAAATGCATCTACTAATGGCATTCAAAGAATGTTAACCCTGTCCTCCCGACGACCGCCTGACACTGGAACCAGTTTGAGCCAGTTTTGTCTCTGTTAATCACAATGCGGTGAGGGCTAAACTGGTCAGTGAGACAGCTCTTTGTGACTTACAAATGGAGCTCTTCACTGATAACAATTATAGAGGTACCAGCATCGACCCAGCGTTACACCACCTTATGTCTAGGCACAGTCGAGATTACAAGATTTAATTGATATCATAATCATAGCTCCAACAAGTCATGAATCTACCAGACTGATAAAAAACAGTATTGACTGGCATGTTCTGATTCGATGTGTATCCTATGGGAGGCTTAATATAATTTTTTATTTTAGACCGACACATGGTTGCTCAATTCATAGCAACAATTATTTTTTTGCTGTGGATTAGAATAGAAATTATTCTGATTGATTGTTGACAATATTCTAACATAACAGAAATGGATGTTCAAATAATACTGATTGTGCATAATTATGCCAAATACTGGCGTTTTTAAATACTATTATTTTGTTCAACCAAACCTTTCATTATAAATTTTTTAATGTTTCACAAAATGATGGCATGAAAAAATATTGTATGCCGTGTTTGTATATTTGTAGTGTTTCACAGAATCAGTGGGTGGACACAGAGTGGACATTATGAAAATTAATGGTCAGTGTGTAATCACCAGGTGTTGAGTTACTTACTTGAGTACCACTGACTGATCATAGCTGTACACATGTACAGATGGGTAGATTGTACATGTGACATTGTCTAAGTTCAAAGGTCAACTTTGTCTCACATAACTCTAGTAGGGATTACAACTTACAATCGGGTCAACCCTTCATAGTGCACTGGGATAAGCACAAATTAGTATCTATATTAGTATAAGAACAAATTAGTATCACGGGAATATCTAGATCCATCCAAATAATGGATGCTCTAGGTTCCATTCCACTGGCATTTCCAGTGCAACTCCAGTTTCCCAAATGAAACATAGTGTAGGCTCGGAACAATAAACAACCAACCTACATAAGTTCAGTGTGACTACCCAGGTAGTCTGGTTTGTAATTTTATCGACTTGCATGTTTTTTTCATCAGACAAATAAATTTAGCCACCCGAACCAGCATATAGATGACTAAATAATATGTTATTTGTATAAATATTTTATGTTATATTATATAATACATTGATTTATTATCTCTCTATTCAAGCACACACAAGTAATTTAAACTACAGCTGTCATATCATCATGTGCCAGTAAAGAGCACTTCTAATGTAATTTATCAACCATGACATCTAGGAAATATATCTTATATTTCTCCTCATAAAAACACTAGAAAAAATTGGCGTCAAAGATTATTTTAAATAACAAAACCAGTCAAAATGCTAAGAGAAGGTTGGATCGGCTGAGCTGCCATGAAACTGACAAAGGACTAGATGACTAGTCACTGTACTAGCAACAAGCTGACGACATGTCTCATTTTCAACAAAATCTTAATTTTTATCTGAACAATTTTAAAATGGAACAAAACCTTAATATGATTTTCCGGTCAAGTAAAATGATTCATCATGGTTGTCTATAAGACAAGGGAAACTTTACAGTAAATAGTGATGCAGACAACACAGCAACCTTTTTATCTGAGGAAACTCAAATCTAGATGAAGTTTGTTGGTAATTGTGCACGTTACAATGTTGTACTGTCAGTGTCTCATCGCCATGTAGCAGGGCTTTATGCAGGACCTAATTATTGCCAGTCACACATGTTTTGGTGGACGTTAACTGTTAAATCTTTATAAAATGACCTGAAATGGACTACAATTTTTTTTTGCCCCTTTTTTACCTGCCCACAAAAATGTTTACCCGTCCAAATGACGGGTGGACGGGTCTCAGCGTAAAGCTATGCCATGTAGTCTGTCCTACATCAAATGTCTGTCATGTTTAGTGCCTGCATTGTCGCTTAGGTCCAGCTCCTCATCAAATGTCATTGACTGAGGCTGTACTTCACTGTGTCGAAAATTGTACTATTTCATCAATGTACAAACGCATCCATTCACGGATCACATTTGATGAATTTTGGAAAACATTTCACTTTGTATCGTAACCTCTTATTTAAACAATAATTATATAGTTTTAACCAGCGTTACACCTAACCATGTGGACTTGACAATCTTTGTACAGCCATTAAATATTGGGCCACATCAGTGAGACATTCGGCTGGCTGGCTGGCCGGGCCGTGCCAGCTGACAATATGTCGATTTATGCCTTCTGTGGTGGTCTGTGTCAGGTTATATTTTATTATCATTTTATGACATTTCCTGGCTTTGCATTGGCTGTCAATGAGAAACTTTGCCAGTTGACGTCATGTAATGACGTGAGCGTCATGTTATATATTATGTTGTACTATACAAAAATCAGTAGTTTTTGCAACACTATAACAAATATTAAGGAAATTAACTGTTGCTTATTCCTCATGATTCCTATCATCATTACAGGAAAATAGTTGCAAATATATAATTATATCACTATGTTGTATTTCAAAATTTGCTGATGAGATACAAATGTGTCTTTAGTCACAAGTCAACAGGTACACAAGTAAGAAAGAATTGGATG
Source organism: Ridgeia piscesae (assembly GCA_025642075.2). Taxonomy (NCBI): domain Eukaryota; kingdom Metazoa; phylum Annelida; class Polychaeta; order Sabellida; family Siboglinidae; genus Ridgeia; species Ridgeia piscesae. The sequence continues at coordinate 48,371 of JAODUO010001221.1, read as the reverse complement.
ACGAAGAGTGTACTTGTCATCATCAAATATTAAACATTTCTCCAAAGCTATGATACCCCTGAACCGCTTGGAGAATTGAAAATTGTGGTGGACAACCAATTTTCAAACGTTACCTTTCCATTACAGTCTGGCTTAATCAACTGTTGCTTCTATTTTTCACAATTCCCTGCAGTTTTAAAATGTGTGGCCAGTGCCTGGAACTGGCTGTCTGTGGATCAGGTTGACAGAAATATAACCAACACAGTGATACGCCCATAATCGCTTACATGACACATGCTATTCTCAAAACTTAACCGGCACTTACCAATGGACAACTGCCCTAATGAATGTAACTTTACAACCTTGCCAATTATACCCTCATTTAATTGTTCAATTGTATAAATACTTTAAATACAACTGTCTGACATTGACACGTGAATTATGACATGCTGTACAATTGGTACAAGACTAAACTGGTACAGTATGTCACAATTATCGGTGCAATTTCAGTATGTACTGATATCCTGGACAATTTGCATTTGTGTCTGTTTTGACGAGCTCCATTTCGTTTGGCTTGTACACACATATTGCATGACTTTGTATGATCATGATGAATGCTTAAACTTCAGGCTTTGTACTGAGCCAACAGTATCACTATTGTTCTTATTTGATGCTGCAGTGTTACAGAACCCATGCACATCACCATCTCAGTTAAAACTGTCATTATCTCCTGCCATAAGCTTGACTCAAATATATTAAAAACGACACGCCCATCACCCATTTTATGTCATTTATACAAACTTGCTAAATGCATTTTATGACTACTAGACAGGGCTTTATGCAGGATAAAAATATACAAGCCAATTAAGATGTGCGCTATGACCTGAAATAAACTACAAACACATATGTGACAATCCATTTTTAAGGCATACCTGACAATATCTATGATTTCGGAAGACCTTTTTTGCTCCTTAATTGTTTACCTATCCAGCGACATTTCTACCCAAATGACGGGTGGATGGGTCTCTGAATAAAGGCATTATATAAAAGATATACTACTAGAGAAATGCAACAGTGTATGTCTATCTGTGTGTGTACATGTTTATGAGCTACGATAGAACATGTGGCTTGATACACATATATAAATTGTATACAAATCACTGGTTGTGAATTGTGTTTTCTTATAACTTTAATACAGAAAACAAGGCCCAGATGGCAGGACTGGTGCTACTGTCTGGGAATGTATTGTTGAGATGCTCAGAGCATGCAGTGTCCGCTCTACTAGGCTGCATGCTGGATCAAGCACTCAGAATGCAAGTGTGAACACGTTCAGTCAAACATCAATGACAACTGTCAACAAGTTTCCACTCATTCCTAGACTGGCCAAACATTACTTCAGGCTGCATCCAAGTCTGACTACACAAATGTTTTTGGAGAATTGGAGACTTAAAGATCATTCCATCACGGATGGATTTTGGGGTTTTATCACTATCACAAGTTCACAACACATGTATGGCAGATACAAAATAAATTTAACTATTTGTTGTGAACCAATGATGAAGTGTGATGATTGATCAGGCAAACTGGTAAAATTTCAAGCAAACTAGTACAAAATCTACCTACAGTAACAGCGCTGATAGATAAACTTGGAATGATTACATAAGTGATGGGATTTTTAATAAAAAATTAACAATATCTATAGTTCTAAACTGAACACAAATTAGATTTCAACAATCAATGTGGGAGTAGCTTTACCTGGTACATTTTTCAATACGTATTCAGCAAAATTAATGAACTTGCAAAATAGTCTCTGCCCTGTTAAAATGTCTTCAAGTGATCGATTGTCCTTGTGACTAGGAACAATCTCAGAAAATATGTGTAACACTGCAAACAACCAATTCATGTCTCTCTAAAATACTCTGTAATTGTATGAACCATTAAATCAATAAGAACCCTTCATATGTGGGGTAAAAACAATGGATTGTCCTTTTCTTCCATAGACCAATCCCTGAAAGTCTATGCATAATATTTGGCTTATCCATCAGGGTCTTCAGTTCGTGATTTCCCCATGACTAGACAAGAAACCTATGATTTCAGGGTCTCACCCCTTTGGGCCACATCTTTCTGACTTGCTGCCCCCCTTGTGCCAGGTGCTATGCGAGTCAATCTGTTGTACCCAATTTGCATGAAACATCTGGGTCGGATGTTGGCCTGGGATGCTGACATCTCCTTAAGAGCCACATTGCCTAGAACACCCCTAGATGAGAAACAAAATGTGCAATAGGTAGCTGACCTAGCCGTACTGCTGACGATGGGTCTAGAAAGTTCAAAATAATTCATAACTGCACGCAGCCAATGTGCTGTGGTAAGGACTCCATGAAACCACCAGTTGTTCTCCCACTGTATGACTGACTGAAGACATTTTAGAAGGTGGAGTCTTAACCAAAACCATTGGCATCCTGTTGCAGGAACACACTTCAGAAATTAGCATGGATGTCTGTACCTGTACACAATTCTGACTGCCAAATAAGAGTTCTAAACGATACTTTTTTAGTTGTGAAGCTATATTTCCATGAAGTATAGCTTGTTACAGTTCTAATTCAGCAAATCAACAAATGGACAGTTGAAAAGGAACAGAGGAACATACACAAGATCAGCATCATTGAAGTGGTCCTTGTTACCTGGTCTGTCCTAAGCTCGACTTGGTGAAACAAAACAGACTAGACGGAGAACTTTGATTACACGTGTACCAGATGACTTGTACAATGTCGTCATCCAGCTGTGTTGTTGCACTTACAAAAGGATGAAAGACCCACCTGACTAATTGAACATAAGAAGGCAACTACATTCCAAACTTCCCCCACACTGCTGCAAAACAATTATAACTGACCTCAGAAGTTCAGAAGGGAAATAAGATGCAGAGCAGGCTTAGACAGCCGTGTGGGGTGGTCACGTTACAACTGCAATCTAGTTAGTGTTATTCTGATAATAATTATCCAATCAATATATTTTGCGGATGACTGGCTGGTTCATGCTTTTGATCAGTTAATTACATAAAACAGTTGTGACAGAGTGACATATCTACAAGTTAACTACCAAATGAACAATTGTTGTTTTGGACAAATTAGTATGACTCCTGTGACATATTTTGATATGCATTTACTCGCTACATATTCTGCATGACTTAAATCTGTCAAGTGTCACAGATACATGCAACTTGTGTAACACAATTATTTGCAAATGGTATCAACATGTTATCAACAATGTTATTACTATTAGTCACAAACTTCTTAGTTGTGACAATTATTCAAATAAAAACATGTACATTTTTTTTATTAACATTCAGTTTACCATCTACACTGGACAAAACCTGGAATATTTAAATCTGCGAATATGCAAGCCCTGGAATATACAAGTCAATGAATATGCAAGTCATGCCAGGCAAACGTGAACATTATTTTAGCTTTGTGGGAGGCCCGAATGTGTCTTTAGAAATATCCAATCAAATAAAAAAATTGGTGATAAAAGATATCTTCAAAAAATTTGACAAAATTAATTAAGTTTCTGGAAAACAGGCATATAGAACATGTACCGGTTTTTGAGCCCTTGAAGGGTACCTTTAGAACGATCCAATAAAATAATCTGTGGTAGTGCCTTAATAGATGCCTGTGCCAAATTAGAAAAATAGATCCAAAACAGTTTCTGAGATTTGGGAGCTAATAGCGCACAGCTGACAGTGTACGCAGTGATGCCATAAGTTTTTAATTCATGTTCAAGTCTTAATTCCTTGACATACATGAAAAAATAGTATGATGCATATGTAATGATGGAACAAATATTCAATTCGTATTCAAAATGTTGAATATTCGAAAATTCTCCTATGTGTTTTCAAAAATTTGCAGCTATATAAACGAATATCGCTCAAATATTTTCCTTCGTGTCGTCCGCCGCAAAATCGGTCCCGGCATCTTTAACTTTCTGACTAACTATGAAAACACTACAACCGCCAAACTACTCCTCACATATCCTATATGTATACACACAGTAGGTTACAAAATAAAATCACTAACATTATTTTAACAAATAAAGTTCACAAAATAAACTTGCATAAAACTCGCTGGCAACGTGGTGGCCGCTACGCACAGCTTACCGTAATTTTGGTATTGTGTCAAGGGGTCTTTTGTTAACAGTGCCGGGTTAAGGTTTATGGTTAGGGTTTCGGATAAGTTTAGAATTAGCTGAAGTTAGCTTAGACTTAGTTATAGGGCTATGGTTACTTTATGGTTAGCCCAAAACCGGAATTTGTGAATGTCATTTATTTAGTGACGCCTGCGATAAATTACCGATGTTACGGTAATCACTGAGCTACGTGTAGCCATCATAGACCCCATAGATCGTGTCAATTGTGGCGTGAGTTTGTTTTCTTAATTTTATTCTTTATCGGAATGTAAATGATTTTATTTTGTCACCTAGTGTGTGTATATCAAATATGTACATAAGATATATGACGATAAGTTTGGCGGCTGTAAGAAGTCATTTTCATGGTTAGGTCAGAAAGTAAATAAAAAGATTGATGCGCATGGCGACGATGCTAACGACTCCGGCATGGAGTTGTGCCCATGGCCACGGGATGATGTCACGTCCCAGCAAGACATCTCGACACCGTTCAGTATTCTAATCGAATTTGAAACCACTGAATTTACGTATTCGATTTGAATTTGAAACCACTGAATTTACGTATTCAATTTGAATTCAAAATTTCGAGGATATTCGATTCGAATGAAATTCCATTTGTCCCATCCTTAATGTTAGCATGGAATGACTAATATTAATAGTAGAGAAAACCAACAGTTGTAGTTGCCCCACCTAATGTAAGATACAGCATATGGCACACCAGATTTGCCATTTTTGGAAACAACAAAAAAGGTTTGTATTATATCATGAGTCGTACAATACTGCATAGTATATATATATGATGTTGGTTTGATTCTCTATATATCAGTTAAAATATTGCAATATTTCTGTAAGTTCAATACCAATTTTTTTATCTTGATACTTCATTGACACATTACTAAATATCGAACCACTAAACAATTGGCACGCACAATACAGTTATGTGATATTTGTTACAATTTGATACCTTTAATTCATAGTATCATGATATTATGGATATATTGATTATCAATCAAGCATAAAATCATTAATTCAATACCTGAGAGAGGCGTCTGATTATTACTAAAACCTGGATAGCAGTAATCAGTTATGGCACTAGATAATGACACAGCAACAGAAAAAGAACAACACCTATGGATTCTAAGAAGGTCCCCTTTACTGTAGAAATAGGATTAGGATATTCATTAAGTAATCATGAAAGTAATTATAATTACATTCTAAAGTAATCGTACTCGTACACATTTGTTTTCAGAATAATCATATTTATGCATCTTCACTGTAATTGTACTCGATTATATTTGTATTGTAATCATGTCATCATCTGCAATCATTCAGTTAGATTTGGCACTAGTTTCTGCTGTTCACACTTCAGACTAGACTAACTATTAATGCACAGGCGACCACTGAAGTTACAATAACTGCCATCTTCAACCGAGCCAGATACGTGATCTTTCAACGAATTGTATATGTGACCACTGGCCACAGTTAACAGTGCCAGTCTTCTGTCAGACCAGTAACTTCACCTAAGTCCAGCCGTTTGGCATGTTGAATTGGCAGCACACATTCTGAACTGATGGTCGCTGAATCAAAGGGCTTAATTTTTAACACTGGCATACTTGAGAAACCTTGTTGAAGACACCAAATTTAAGTGATATGGACAGCACCATTTTAATGGAAAGACAGACGTCATGTGTCTTTGGTAAAAATTACCAGTTAGCCAGGACTTCACAAATTCTGAATTCTAATGTACCATGCTCGGTAAACACAGTAGAGAAACCTTGTTGAAGACACCAAATTTAAGTGATATGGACAGCACCATTTTAATGGAAAGACAGACGTCATGTGTCTTTGGTAAAAATTACCAGTTAGCCAGGACTTCACAAATTCTGAATTCTAATGTACCATGCTCGGTAAACACAGTATTTGTAATGGTATTATCTAAGCCTTATAATAGTTTTCAAGTATGCAAAGTGTAAATCAGCATCTGAATCGAAGTGTACACATAATACATAAGCCAGTTTATTTGTATAATTTTTACCTGACGAGAAATAATCCTTGTTACTACTCAGCCATAACTAGTAAAGACATTCACTATAATGTGAAAATGTTGAAATTGGTTAGTTCGTATTAGTTCCTTTAGGTACAAAACATCAAAACAGTTCTCTTGTTTCCCGTTAAGTTGTAATGTGACAAATTCATAATAAAATTTGTAACGTGGAAGAAAACAACAGACTGAAAAAGGGAGGAAAATGTAGTGCCTTAAACTGCTGGTGACTAGGCCATGTTATACATTAGAACAAAAAAGTTTTTAAATATGCATAATTACAAACACTCTTTCATAAAGAACTTATGTGATGTCATACTGTGGATTTGTAAAATACTGGGAAAGCAATGGCTATGTATCCCAGTTTAATATGGATTTGCTTCAAATAAATACACGTTTTATATTATAAGTGGATAAGTTTGTGTATTCATGACACAAAATATAATTGTAATCGTTAGGCAACAACACATAACCAGAACAACAAAGTTATACAGGGTGGTTAATCAACTGTAAAATATAATATACGTTACAGACATAATTTGGTGTCAAAGATCAAAGTAAACTTAGAAAATGTGGCATTTAATTTACAAACACTTTGTAAACAAAACGTATTACAATATAACGTATTTGTCAATAACTTGTACTCATTACATTTAATTAAACTTGGTTCTTATTATTACTGTTTGAAAAACAAAACATATTATTTACAATAAAATCAAACAAAAGTAGATTTACCTGAAGTCTTAATAAAAAAAGTGCGTTAATGTTGAAACCAGTACAGTACTCTCGAATAATAACCATGAATGGATTCAATAATATTAATCACTGTATAAAATATCGCAAATTAATATAATTAGGTTTTGTAGACATATTTAAAATAAAATAAAAAATGTCAAAAAAAATTAATAAGGATTTCCATTTGTTATGTTGTGGCTATCATGCACACAACAGATATTCATAAAAAAGAAGATGAATTCATGGTACACGTTAACGTTTCCTGAAAAATACTAGTTTACACAAACACTAGCAAGCACATGAACACTGTAGTAACCACAGTTTACTATGTTTCATTCATGCTGCCGAACTACTTTTGCCTAGCAGACGATATTTGGACCAAATTTACTATTTCCACGTGTTTGGCTCGATATAACAACCTTTCTTATACCAATGAAACGTGGACTGTAGTTTATGGATCCAGTTATCATAATTACAAAGTCTCACCCCCCTTGGTCAGAGTGCCATGGCTACCTGCGGATGTCACCTCGTGCAACTTTCACGGGACCGTCTCATAGAATTACCCTATTTCGAAACAAAAATCGTGGCAACTTACTTTGATGTTTATCTGCAAGTCCGATGAGATTGACCGAGATGTCGCGTCGACGGTAAAAGCACATAACTTTCGCTTCAACATTGCCATTCTGAGTCTGCAAATGACAACGATGGCATATGCAGTAGCCATATTGACACCGATCAATAACACAATGATAGACAGAGCGCCGGAGCGTTGACGGACGAGTTCCGAAAATCGACCGGCTAGCGCAACAAAATTTCGAATATATAAGCCAAACTTGCCAAAGAAACATACCTTATTCAGTTCTTCGATCCGTCGTATCTGATAGGGTGTCGTCGAAGACGTCTCAAAGAAGACGTAATCTAGACGGGAAACGACAAAACAAGGCCTTTGTGCGATTCATAGATTTACGCAACGACACAATATAGTCCGCCGCATGCGGTTTTAAATAAAATACATAAAATAACTCGAAATAAGTCACCATGCTTATGAATAAGGTAACACAGTCAATGTATGTTTATAAAATAATAAATAAAATGCGCGAATTGTTATTTATTTGTTTGTCGTATAATCGAAATGCATCGACCGCATCACGGCTCTTCAAATACACCGTAAACATTAAAAGTTTGTGCTAAGGTACAACTTGCTTAATTCACCACATAACTTCAACATTATACACTTATACGTTTGGTGTTATTGCCGTTAAAACATACAGTTCGATTAACGATAAAAAGTTGCAGAAACCGAATGAAGGAAATTTGATATTCATGCGCCACTTAAGCATTTTAGCTTCCATGCTTTCTAACGTTAAATCGGAAAATCCTATTCAAGACACTTACCTCCAACTCTGTACATATTTGCCGCCATCCTGCCGGCTAAATAACTTCCAGGATTCCTAATATATTCCCAAAACTGATATAGTTGCGTTTACCGGCATGTGACGTCCGATAACGCCACTTCCAGAAAGTATCTCTGGGGGTCCGCTGCAAATCACTCAATCGCCATTTCTCCGGTCTTCTGTCTTCCTCCTCTTTTCACACGTGACGTCACGCGTCCTTCGGAGCAATTCGGTTTTTGGTCCGCACATAGCAGTAAGTGATGGTCACCACAGGGCACAGAATGTAGGCTTCCAACATATCAAACTACAGCTTGTACTTACTACGAGTTCGATATGCAAGTCATACTACTTCGGCTACACGTATATGGGAAAGATAAGTATTTATTTATTTTACCAATATGCAATAAAATTATATTGGTTAAGGTTAAATGTAAATGAAAAATTAAAATAAGATAAACCAATTAAGAAATATATTACTATAACTATGTGGGGTTGGTTGCACTTAGCAATATATATTTTTAGTATATTAATTAATTAATTAGTATTATTTTAACTAAATGTATCCACCACTGTGAAAATGTTAGACACAGTGGGGTACTATGCAGGCAATTTATGTGAACGGTGCAATTTAATGTACAATATTTCGCACATTTACACAGGCCGATGCGTATGAAATATGCCCAACAATTCGTATGCATGCATGCATCGTATATGTCATATATCATTTGGTCTCGCGACGCAATCCCAAAAATAGCGCCATGTTGGGGCCACAATAAGACAGGCCTTAATTGTCGCTAACCATCTTCTGAATGTCCATAAACGTTGCCTAACAAAAATGATGCCACATAATGAATATAGTTCATCAGTTTAACGTCCGGCCTAATTAGCTATGTCCGCAATATTAACCCACGGCAAGCTGAATTATTGAATAATACCTCCGCGGTTAACCCTACACCTGTGGTGTGAGGTACGCATGTAAGTTGTCTGGAAATGTCAGCCGATGCGAATAGGTCACGTGGGAGACGCGTGACGCATCAGTAACTCCACGCCGCAAGATCTGTCCAAGCCACGCCGGCACAACCGCACATGGCTGCGCGCTAACCCGACCCGCCCGCCAGCACGCGCGCCTGTCGTACCCATGGTGACGTAAGCGGGGACTACGATCGACGCCGACCAACTCGGGAACAACTGTTTTGACTAAGATTATGATCAGTTGGTGGCAAAATACGTGCTGATTTCAGTCAACGATCGGGATCAATCAAGATCAATCACATAATCGATTAAAGCCGGTTGTCAACGCATGCAGCGTATAGCGACAGGCCATCAATGATAGGCACACAAACAGCCCGTACGCCTACTTATTATAAGAGTAAACAAAGTCCCCTATTCGGTGTTGACACGGTCGATATCACGCATAGCACAGCACATTGTCTGACTGAAGAACGACACAATAGCGACGGTAAATTAAGAAGGCTAGTTGCAATAACAATATCCACTTTAACGAAACACACTTTGGGTGAACAACTAACAACTGGTCAAAATGTGTTTTGATCTCACAAAAATGTCCAAAAAGTGAATACATTTCGCCTGTGTATCGATGCATAATAGTAGTATAATTGTAGTATATACGTAGCAGTGTCCATGTCTACGGTTTACCCCGCTTGCTAGGATCCAGGCAGGTTGAAATGTACTAGCCTGCTGAGAATAGACACGTAGACCCCCATATAATTATTATCATCGCATGGTTAACTTTCACCATACTAGTTCATACAATACAATTTTGCCCTAATTTTTTTTATTTATTGTAGGCATACTTCAATATTTTAATTAATGAAAAATGTTAGGTACATTTCTGTCCATTTTTTCTTAATGATAGGCAAAGGACGACTTGGAAACAACAGATCAGAGTGGACATGAGAGAGGTAGGGGTCACTGTGGATATGGCCCTAAATCGCATGGAGTGGAGGAGGAGGACTAGGTCGACCCCTTGTAGATAGGGAGAAGAGCCTCCAAGGTGAGCAAGGTGACTAACATGACATAGACAATTTGTTTACTTAGAAAAAGTTTTAATATGTTTTGTTATAGTAGACCTATTTATATGCACTTCGCCGCTGTGACATTGGCGACAAGCACTTTCAGTAGAGGAATAGGGTCTATCGCTATCGGGCATATTGTTTTCTTTCCACGTGACAATTTAAAATCAGTCAAATGATAACGTAGCCATGTGTGAATAATATACAATACATTATTCTGTCATAAATTAGTTAGGACGATACTTTGGCCTTGGAGTTCAACCAAAAATCGCCATACGAGGATTTTTGGTTGCCAATAATGACAGGGTTGGGTGATTAAAATTCAATGGAATGATTCGAATTAACGATTTCTACGTGTTTGTAATTATGCATTAGCAACACATTTAAACTGAACAATTGCGTTAGGTAGTTATAATACATGCTAACTAGATGTAGCACTCTAAATTTGTCAACCAGTCACATAAGGTAAGTTCTTATAAGCCACTATATCCAATCATCAGGATTGCTCAAAGCGCTTTACACTTTACTCCCTGGTAGTATTTCAGTTGAACACCATCTCGACTTATTTGGGAAGCATCTAGCCATGTTGCAATTAATGCGCGAATGCTATTCGTACAAAAAACATCCACCACTATCTATATGTAGAGTGAAAAAACTTGCCCCAGTTTTTACACGGCGACATAGGATTCGAAGAGTGATCGAGCCACTGCGCTACTGTATAGGCGGGAGGAAGTGGGCAAATATGGGAGCTGCCCCCTGGAATTTTGGTGGGAGCGGACATAATGGTACTCCCGTCTTTCGATGACATAAGCTGGCAAGGCAGACGAGGAGTGGTGCTGAAGCTCCGGTTCTCAGCCCCTTCCCCCAAACCCTTCCCCAATTTTAGTTCCCGCCCCAGTGACAAGTCGTAGACATATGTTTCAATCCCCCACACAGGGACTTTATAGCATAGGTAGCGTTCTCGTTTCTAGACAAGAGAGACGTTTCCGTTCATGGTGTGGTTAATGCGACGCGAGCTCTTTTTGTTTCAGTATTTAAAACGAATGTTCGCTACTACTAATCAATGCATCAGTTCGCTTGGCAACTGGTACCTCGCCTTTACACGACGACCGTCTTCTCTGACTGGGGCATCGCGTTCCTCATCTCTGAACATCTCCGAACATTCACCAAAATCCGTCTCCCAGATCGTCATTGCGCAAGCCCATCGGTGAGAAAAATATAAAATATTGGTTAGGTTCGAGTTTACATATATATAATAGGCTGTTTGTTATACAACACACCTTAGTCAGCTATAGTTTTATAGTAATTTAGTATGTCGGTTGTTATGCTACTTCATAGGCATAACCGGTTTTTAATCGCCTGCATTTATTCGAACTGAAAGCCATGTGAATGTTATCCACTATTGTGTTTTGTGAAGGCCCACAAACCAACCTTATTGTGGGGATCCCTGGCCTTGGCAACTGCGCGGTCTGTTCTGCATTGGGGCTCCGCGTTCTCAATGTAAATTACAAAATAAGTCACCATTGTTCATGTTTTATGTAATTATCTTACAGTTAAGTAGATGTAGTTTAACCCAGCATGGAACTCTAAGAGATGGAGGGGGGCTGGGAGAGTGATACTCGAATATGTTGGGTGATGGCCGCGTATATCTCACAATATTTCACGAATGATTTGTGGAGTTTTAGCAAACTCACAAGGACAACAATTGCGTCCCCCGGAGGTTTGCACGAAAATACCGCGAGACTATATCGAAAATACCCCACTCTAATTGCTGTCAACTATCGGTCGGCGCTCTGTCAGGTAGTGACACTCGGAAGGACATTGCGTGCCGTTGAACACTTTTTCGCCGCCATAGCTTCACATTCTGGCTCAGCTCACCCGAATTCTAAGGGGTGCCGATGGATGGTTTGATAAGTTGGATGTTTGTACGATCCAACTAAAAAAGATGCAATACAATTGCTTCTTGATTAGTTTCTACGACATGCAGCGATCCGATTCCGCACACGTACGGCCGCACACTTGCAAAGCCTCAATCTGTGCACAGCACTCAGTCGATGCGGTATGGTAACGTTGATGTTAACTCCTGACAAACCTGTTCATTTGAACAACATAGGAGTCCTTCATGCTTGCCTACGTGGACACGCTTGTTCCCCCCTCCCCCACGCACTCGCACACATGTCCAGGCATACGGACACGCACGCACGCACACGCACATAAACATACACACGCGCGCGGGCTCACACACGCACGCACCACGCACACGCGCACACATGCACACACGCACACACGCACACACGCACACACGCACACACGCACACACGCACACCACACACACATAATCATATACACGCGCGAACATGTCGACGCACACAAACGCATGCATGCATCGCACGCACGAATGCATGTACAAAACCATACACAACCATACGCATACATATACACACACATATATGCACGCACGCACATGCATACGCACACAGGGCATTAATACAAATTGTAATGGTCAGGGGCGTAGTTGACACGAAACCATTTCGCCAGATATCGCACGCGCCAGCTAACTAACCAGAAGCAGAAATTTTAGCCAGATACATGGACACCTAACGGCGATGTGGATGCCCAAATAAACAGGGAATGAATTGGACTGTTTTCTCATACAGATATGTCTCAGATAAAATCTCAACGCTAAACGACACATGTCCTATCTGAATGGAATATGTGAAATACGAAAGATGGCGCCACTTCAGAAGTAAAGCACTGACTCGGCTAAATGTAGGTGAGGATCTTCAAACGTCAATAATGTAAACACTGTGGTCACAAGCTTTGATGCATGTTTACATCCAGCGGCAGATTTGTAGATGGCATAATTTTCATTACAATGATTTACGATGGTATAAAAACAATCTGCTGTAGCTCCACGCGCAATTTTATGAAATTTCTCCAGATTCTAAAAACAACCCTGCAAAAACTACAAACGAAACATTCGACAAACCATCACAATGAAATGGGCCCGCTACATCACATACGACATTTCAGTCCGAAACATACAAAAGCACAAGAAAATGTTCTTTATACAACTGAAAGCCAAAGGGCAAGTTGGCCTTACTCAAGGAAAATGGAAATGAAAGGGTAGGGAAATGCCACCACTTTGTATACAAAAACAGCCTTTTATAATGACTCTCATTCGGCGTATGTCTGTGCGTGATTCCGCAGAGTAAAAGCCTTGATTGCTACATGATGCATTGCCGCACGGAATGCAACATGTCTGATGTTTACTAGCTGTAGGCCTTGGTACACTATCAGGCAACTCCGTACGACAATGACCTATCGGGCGTGTTGCTATGGCAATGTGCACATGTTTACGTCACCACCAGACATTCTCTCGTCTGATGGCGATCCAACATGCGCTATTCTTTTCCGACATGGGGGGACCCGATAGCCAATGAAAACAGCGTATCGCATATTAACACTGCCCCCACCTCGGTGAAACTCCCACAGTACGTTGCACTTCCGTCTGACACTGTCTGAACGTGTGGTAGTATGAGACCATCCGACATAGCTAGAAAAGATCAGACACGCTGCATAGTCGTACGGCGTTGGCCGCGTTGCCTGATAATGTATCAGGGCCTTTACGCTGCTAAATATGTGTTGTGACAGGACTTTTTCCGTGAGATGGCACCACCTAACCAAGCTCCAATGTTAACTTCGATCCAACGCCATCTAGCGAACGGGGCGTGGGCGCTATGGTTTCGGCTGGAAATAGAATTAGCCCCCTACTATTTAGGTATGCGGTGCAAATGTAGTGCAATTTGAGGATTTTTTTGAGCCTCGATGTTTCTTAGTGAACCTCAATGTGGTGGAATTTAAGGTTTACGGAGAGTCCCAACAAACTGAACGGGGTGTTTCTAGTGAGGATCAGCCCCCCGAATATTCGCCACTTTCTGACACCAGTGAGTTAAGGAAAACTTTAAATGCTTCGTGTACAATACATAATACTAGTATCCTTTTATTAAGTGACTCAGCGCGAGGGGAGATGTTATTAGTTAGGACAATCCCTCACCCTGATCATTACGCAGAATGGCCAGTCATCTACACTCTACATCACAGTAGGGTGTCTAAACAAGTGGCGCCACACAACGATGCACAAGTAATCGAATACCAGTGCGGAGCGGTGGCGCCACCTAGTATCCATATCACAAGAGCTTCCGTTCCTTGATTTTCATCAATTACCCAGGCTCCGCCAGGTGGTAGCACATTTTAGACCCCCTCAACTCTTCTCGGCGAAGTTACGCAGGCCAGAATCTCGCTTAAACAACAGTCGATCGGCTGAATAACTTCACCGAGAAGATATGAGGTGCTGAAAAAAGCTGTCACCTCACGGAGTCTGGTAAATCGAACGGCTACGCAGGTCATCGAACGCACAGTCATATCTGCCATAATTGTTTTCGTACAGGAATCGGGTGAAACTACAAGAAACTACAACCGGTTATAGATTTGTTTTGCGATTTTAGGCGGCTATCTTGGAATTAAATCATCAAACCTATGTCACAATGTAAAACATGACTTCAGAATCACATTACTGTAGCCTACTTAGAACGGAAACTATGGCAGAAATCTAGATTTTGATGCAGAGTGGTGGCCATTGTGGATTCTTTAAAAGTGAACTGGGTGGCCCATCCAAAAGTTCATCTAAATACTAATTAAAGAACTATTGAGAAAAGGGGAAAAAAGATCGTAATAAGATATTGCAAAGTTCCTGGGCCGAGTCAGCCGCCATTGGTTTTTGTTGTTGTTGTTGCTGCGGGATAGCAAGATAACTTCAGACTCGTATTCCTCCAACTTGAAGGCATACTTATAGACGCTAATATCATAATTCTACTGTACTTAGAACATAACTTATGATTAAATAAAATCTAGAGTTTCGTGCAGTGTGATGGCCATCTTGGATTCTGAAAAGGCCAAGAGGGTGGCCAATGGCCACGCGGCCAAAAGTTCATCTAAACATTACGAACTATGGAAAAGGATAAAACTCCGCTAGACTATCTACGCCGTTCATTGGTTTACTGAGTACGGAACTGACTTGCAAACGAAGCAAAGATGGCGATTGGAGTTATATAGGTTGTACCATTTCAACATTCTTTGAAGGATACATTATGTTAATTTACTGATGCTAATTAACAAGGAGGCAGGCTACCACTAAACAACATAATAAACATGGATATGTTGATCAGGGCACCGTTATTTCTCTAAAGGTTTCTGTGAAGGCTTCGACATGGGGTGCATTGAAAGTAGCCCCAGTGATGTAGTTTTGCGGTATCATGTAGAACATGACTGTCTCACACCATTTGGAGCTCTGTGGCGCAGTGGTAGAGTATCAGACTATCAATCATAAGAACCCAAGTTCGAATCCTGGGCTGCCGTGTCGAACCTTTGGCAAATTCATTCACCTTATTTTGTTTGAGCTCATTCAGCTATATGAATGAGCACCACGCAGTGATAGTTGTATGTACAAATATTGTCGCGGTATTGCAGCTTGATAGAATTTGTGTTCGACTGAACATGGCTGCGAGGGTGTAAACTGCTTGACTCGATTCTGTACGACGTACGAACTTACCCTTTTAACACATGCATGCAAGGCGAACCAGACGGCGGAATGAAAAACAAAAGAACACTTTTGAAAGATCAACATTCGAGAGACCGTCCTCGTCCTCTAAATTATGTAATGTGTATGCACAACAAAAACTCAACTGATACTGCATTTACAGTCACGTAGTTGATGACAACGTTTGCGCTTTTCCGCGCCCATCTTATCCCATCTCGTGCCTTTCTTCATGATTTTGAATTTTCTTGATGTTGTCCATTCTACCAAGGTGTCGCCTATTTCTTTTCTCATTTCGAGTCCAAATTTGCCCGTTGCAATTTCCACATGGTTTGTTCGTTGCGCATTGAATTCTCTCATCACTATCGTTTCCATAAATTCCAACCCACGACGTTGTATAACTTGTTTATGTTTTCTCCTTCTGAGCATGAAGCTGTTGGTGTTGGTTATATTTGCACTAGATTATTCAGTGTGTAGCGCTTTGCTATGCACAGGACAAGTTCTGCTACTCAAGGGCTGATGCTGTTTACCCTCACCATGCTGTATATTCCTCTGGCTCTACATAATCATTTACGATTATGAAAAAACATAAAATTAAATAAATTAAACATTAAAAGTAAAACCTTTTACACAATTTGAAAATGTTATATAGGCCTACTAAAACTGATAGCCGGCCGCCAACGAGCCAATGACGATACTGACGTCATAGCGCTCGATTTTGCATGGCATTGCCGTCTGGCCGACATCGGCCAGATGTCGGGCATAATGCGCCCGAAGACAGCGAAGTTGCCGATCAGAGCCGATATACTCCCGACGTCGGCCCGACATTGGCAATATCGGCCGATGATGCCGATCAGTGCCGATGTCGGGCCGATATGTTGTGCTGCTGGGACTATGGTCTGTCCATTTCTTGGTTATAATAAAGTCTACTTGTATTTGGCCGCTGCTTGCCATAGAATGCTTTTTCAGGTAGTGAATCATTCCTCCCGTCTTATCACTTCTCCGATCACATCACACACCAACCTGCAAACCTGGTTTCCATCAGATCGGCTTCCAGTTCTTGAATCTGTTCATCTCTTGTAGAGTTCTGACGTTGTACGTCGCTATTTGTAGTCTACCTATGTTTTATCTTTCGGGGACCCTTTTTGACACAGAGCTTCTTAGCTTCCCTGTACGTAGTCCTAATCTGACCAGAGCCACCTCCTTGAGCATAGAATCTTTCGGTGCCGCTGCGGAATGGGGGCATTGGCTTTGTATACTGGTGTTGTTGGGCAAATCAATATAAGTATAACTAATAAAGCCCCAGCACGCGTACCCCAGTTTGGCAACAGTTGCTCTAGGAGATTTCATGCCGCAGTAGTTAGTAGTAATGTAATTCACACAAGAAAGTTATCGAACTGTTATCGACTTTGTTGGCAACGTTTGGCGGAGGTCTTGCGCATCATTTTGATTGTGACGCAAACCGCGACAAACTGGATACATCAATTGATGTATTCAGTACGACGCAACATAACCACCGGCAACTGACATTTTTACCGTCGAACTGGTGTAATAAAAACACGAAACATATTAGAGATTTGGGCTTAGATACATCCTGAGCCACGGCACATTGACTGTTAATAGGAAAATAGCATTATACGCCAACGCATATCCATCCATATACCACAATCCCAAAATAACGTACGACATCATCACGATTGAAGCAAAAGATTATTGTCTTACCATGTTTATACAATGTTATTAGTGTCAAGGATGGACACGGAGAGAGCGGTAACGGTCAACAATTCTTTATTTTTTGTTGCAAACAAGACATTGCAAGACCCTGCCCACAGTCAGACGTCAGGACTATCAGCAGACGACTCAGTCTTCTCCCGGCCAATTGCAATGAATCTTTCAAGACAAGTCTTCACATTTACCCGGAACTCGTAGTAACGTACATGCGGTGACCCTTCGGTCGTAGCAAGTCAATGGTGCCCTTTTACCCCGCGCACCCTCTGAATCCCATTCCCAACCCGTTCACCTCCGATTACTCCGCTCCGGCCCCACGACTTAATACTCGTATATAATACACTTCAGAAGAAGATTAAAGGAAACACTTTACATGCTAATGCTGTCTCAGGAATACATTATATTCTTAACACAAGAAAGGGGACTATTGGCAATTTTCAAGATTGGGAATTACATTAGTTAGTCGCAGGTTTATCCCTGTAAATCGTTAGACCACCTACCGGGATGTTAAAACACAAGTAGGCCTACTATAATGGAGGTGGATAACACCAGGTGGCGTTAATGAAATACGTATAGTTCTCATGGCCTATCCATGACATTAGCAGTGGCTAAAGCCTCAACAATACCGATTTATACGTTTCCTCCTATTCCGACGTATATAATATAGTCCAGTAATGTAAAAGTAATGGGATTTTTTTTACAAGTACCGATATCACTCCATGCTGAAACAAATGTTGTTACTATTATCAGTATATTTACAAATTCAACACGAGGACGCTATAAACACCGACACACCGTATGTCCACCGTTATCAAGCCATTTATACATCAAGCTTTCCTGCAGGAAAATATACTCGCATAATATACCAACTTATTTGTGTTTCAATGTATGACTTATAAGAATAATTTCCATGTAAACGTAAGTTCTGTGTTTTATTTACCGTAGTAATATTTGTTGTTGGAAGGCCTATACCGTTTCACATAAACCTATACACATTGCTTGCATCATCATCATCATGCCGTCGGTCGCGATGCGACAAAGACTGCTTCCATCACTTGACTATTGCTCTCCGTTTATCTCTCTGCTGTGAGAGTGATGTCCATGTGTCGGTCTTTATATCTCTTGATGGTATCCTTGAACCGGAGACGAGGGCGCCCTCTCTTTCTGTGACCAGAAGACAGTTGAGAGTAGAGAACCTGCTTTGGTAGCCTGTCTGGTGACATCCTCATGAAGTGTCCAGTCCACCGGAGATTCTTTCTGATCAGAAGATCTTTCAAAGATAGCACCCCTGTCCGTTCGAGTATTTCCTTGTTTGTCAATTTGTCCATCCAGGTTATCCTCATGATCGAACGCAGATGTCGCATCATGAAGGCATGCATCTTTTTCGCCTGTCGTATATACACTGTCCAGGCCTCGGCTCCACATAGGAGGGTGGACATCACGATTGCACGGTATATCTTGCCTTTAACCCGCATGGACACATGGTGGTTGTTCCAGAGTCTCTGGCGTAGTCGACCGAAAGATGCACTAGCCTTGGCCATCCTCCTCTGTATTTCATCATTAATGCATCCATTACTTGTTATAGTGCTTCCGATGTAGGTGAATTCCAGAACAGGATTCAGTTTGTTTCCATCAACCATGATATCCTCCTCTCGGGTTCTTGTAGAGTTGGGTTGGTACAGCACCTCGATCGGTCTTCTTGATGTTAATCTTCAGGCCAAACTTCTTTGACGCATCGGAGAAAGCATCCACCATTTTCTGCATCTCTTCAGCAGAGTGGGCAACCAGTGCACTGTCATCTACGAATAGCAGCTCCCTCATCAGTATCCGAGTAGTCTTGGTCTTCGCTCTGAAGTGTGCGACGTTGAATAGGTCAGTGTTCTGTCTGGACTGTATGCAGACGCCCCCCATGTCTCTGAAAGCCTCGTCGAGCATTGCTGATAGGAAGATGGAGAAAAGCGTGGGGGCCAGTACACAATCTTGCTTGTCCCCATTTGTGACAACGAACGATACGAGACTTCCCCGCCAACACTAACATTCGCCATCATTCCGGTATGTAGGGCCTCGATCATTGTTGTGAACTTCTCTGGGCAGCCATACTTCCTCAGTAGCTGCCATAGCCCGGTCCTCCCAACTGTATCGAACGCCTTACTGAAGTCGACAAATATCATGTACAATGGTTTGTCCTGCTCAATGAACTTTTCATGTAACTGTCGATGACAAAATATCGTATCCATGGTGCTCCGGTTACCTCTGAAGCCACATTGTGTCTCCGGAACTACCTCTGGTGTTATGTGGGTAGATAGTCTGTTGAGGAGGATCCTGGCGAAGATCTTGCCTGCTATGGAAAGAAGAGAGATTCCTCTATAGTTCCCACAGTCTGTTCGATCACCTTTCTTGTAGATCGTTACAATGCTGGCATCCTTCCATGCTTGTGGTACAGAACCCACCTTCCAGGCATTGGTGATTAGTTGGTGCAGTCTGCTGAACAGATTGTCTCCTCCGTGCTTCCATACTTCTGCAGGAATTCCATTTCCTCCAGGTGCTTTGCCACATTTCAGGCAGGCGATTGCTCTAGCCATCTCATCTATGGTTGGAATCTCATCGAGGCTTGTCTTGGTAATGCGTTGCGGGATGTTGTCCAGAGCTTCGTGATTTATGTCGCCATGGACGTTGAGTAGCTTCTGGAAGTGTTCACTCCATCTTGCTCTCTTGCTGTCAGAGAAGGTCTCCATTCCATCAGTAGATTTCAGGTGAACAGGTCCTTCTTTTTGGGTCCCCACACTTCGTTCAGTCGATTGTAGAAGCCCTCCATGTCGTTTCTGTCAGCAGCTCTCTGCAGCTCCACTGCCTTCCTTTCCCACAAATCTGACTTCAGTGCACGGGTGCGTTTTTGGTAGCAATCTGCAGGCATCTTTATATGCTGCAGTGGTGGATCTAGTGCTCCTGGTTTGCAACACTCTCTGGTGGGCTTGGTCTCTTCTGCTCATAAGAGTCTGTAGCTCCTGGTCGTTGGCGTCGAACCAGTCCTGGTGTTTTCTGTCTGGCTTGCCAAAATATGTCTTGGCTGTGTTGTATACGTACGACCTGCTGCAGATCTGCCCATTCCTCGTCTGGTGTTAAGTTTTCTTTCTCCTCCCATCGGGCGAGAGCACTGTTCATATGCTGCTCAAAATCTCCCGATGGCTGATGGTACTTAGTTTTGCAATGTTGAGTTTGGTCGGCTTACTTGTCCCTTGCCTGTTGTGCTTTTGTCGTATTTTGAAAGCCACTTTTGACCTCAGCATCCGGTGATCAGTCCAGCAGTTAGCGCCACGCATGGCTCGGGTACTGTGGATGTCCATCTTATCCCGACACCTCGTGATGATGAAGTCGATCATATGCCAGTGTCTGGACCGAGGATGCATCCAGGTGGTCTTGCGTTCATCCTTCTGCTTGAACATGGTGATCGTCACTATCAGTTCGAACTCAGAGCACAGAGCCAATAGTAGATCGCCATTGGAGTTGCATTTCCCAATCCCATGTTTGCTCATGACCAAGGGCTACTTGTCATTTTCTCTTCCTATCCTCGCATTGAAGTATCCTATCAGCAGTAGCTTATCTGTACGAGGGATGCCACTGAGCACACTTGCCAGCTGGTTGTAGAAGGCGTCCTTGTTTTCATCTGGGTTTATCATTGTTGGAGCGTACACGCTGATAATTGTAGCAAAGTTGACCTTGCTCAGAGGTAGTCTCATCGTCATGATTCTGTCACTTACTGGCCCTGGCATTTCTGTCAGTTTTGTGACGATATCCTTTTTGATAGCAAAGCCCATTCCGGCCTCCCTTCTTTCTCCTTCGGGTTTGCCACTCCAGAAGAAAGAATATTCCAAGTCGTTGAGACTACCAGACTCTGACAACCTTGTTTCACATAGGGCGGCGATGTCGATGTTGTATTTGACAAGTTCCATTGCTATTAGTGCCGTACGTCTTTCTAGTCGGTCAGCTCCTTCTCGGTCGAGGAGAGTCCTGACGTTCCATTGTACTATTATCAGTAGTTGTCTTCTTCTTCTTCTTCTTCCTAGCTGATTTTCCACTGTCGACGGAAGATGAGGTCGAGCAGCGCGGTCCTTCGTAACCCGGGCGACGGCCGATCCGGTATGGTATTTCGTGCAGTTGTACATTTCATGGAAGCTGCTAGCAAAAAGTGTTGAAGTGCCGCTGGGTTTTGCAAGTTACTAACGGCACTCTCTCGGGGAACAAATAGAGGTCTCACACCGGCAAGAACATGTCAAGACAGATGCAAACTATTTGTCCCTGCAGTGGCTGGTCGAGAGATGTTGGAAGTTCCATACATCAACCGCACTTGACGCTGCCACAGTGACATGGTTTTCTGGTTAGGGTTTGTTCCCTTAGCCTTCGGTTCTGTCAAGAACTTGTACCACAAGGCAGTTGTTTACAACTGTGAATGGCAGGGGCGTCAAACTTCCTGAGGTATTGTAATACCTGAGGTATTGTAATACATGCATACCTACATTGATGCACAAGACACCGGAAAGCTATCTGTATGAAGACGACAGTTTGAAGCATCGACAACTTTGTATTCCTTTAAGTCAAGGTATATAGGCCTAATATAATTTTATATGCGTTGTGAGCGGTGTTGTTTGTTTTATGATGGCGCTAGACACGCCAGCGCTTCGTTTTTCTCCTTTGACCAAGCCATATTGTGAACATTTGTATTTTCATCTATGGAGTTATAGCTAGGAGTAGCTAATAGGAGCCAAGACCCGAGGAACGCTAGACCTAGACCTCTATCACTATCCCGCGATGACGCTGGGCACGTGCATGCTCAGATAACACACATTTTTAAAACGTTAGTGTGCTATTTTTTCACATTTTGATTGAGTCCCATCGTTTATTTCTTGGTTCATTATATAGTTTGTAAGAAAGAATACAAGTCGAAAAACCTTACAATATAACAATAATAATTATAATAAATTAATGGATTCTAAACCGTTGCCACGCAAAATGTGGGACTTCACTGTAGAAACCAGACGGTCATTTTTTTATTTCTCACTCACAAAATTTCTCACTCATTTCTGCATACTGGAAAGGCAATCATCGTTTACACTGTGAACTAAAAACAAAACAAAAACACAGTGTTTGTATGGTAGGGCTTCCAATTTTTGAAATGCCAACTGTCAGTTGCCTTTTTCGCCATATTGGGTCTTTATATTCCTACTTTTCGTCATTTAAAAAATTTAAACGGCTGTCGATGGTAAGCCTAACAGCTCATAAGCGTGACTTTCCAATTATACACCGCGTGAAATAGAAGACACCCGACACATTTGGAAAAGGAAAATAGTTCGTTGATTAATCGTTAGGTGACACCAACGTCTGCGTAAGGTCGCGAACTTTCACCGCTATATGGGTCAATGCGCAACTACTAAGCTGCGCGGTTAGCCAGGCGATAAAGTCGAGAAGGCGTTTGTGGTGGATTGCTGCGCTTCAAACGTTGCGATAGTAAATACGAAATAGCAAGCATGGCGACTGACAAGGAGAGCGAAGGAAAGCTGGTGATGATCGCTGTTGATGGAAGCGACCAGGCTGACGAAGCGCTGGACTGTAAGGATGCAGATAACGTAGTCGTAGATGTCAACGCGTGGCTTGTTATGTTAGTAGGGGACGGTCGACGTTTTAAAGCGGCTGTCACTGACACAGCCCGCGTGTCCCACGGTGACCGTTGGCGTTGTAATGGGTAGTTTGGCGACGTGTTGTTTACTTTATAGATAACTGATACATACTACATCTCGGCTATTTCATAAGTTGTCGTCTCTAAAATATGCAAAATCCATATTGTTTTGTGAGAAAATTACGCCGTTGACATGTACATACCTCATCATCACCATGACTTACCGAGTTATTCATAGCCATTCAGGCTTACCATATGTAAAGATGACAGAAAATAGGCCTATACTATAGAAATAAGTCAGTGACAATAATTATCTTGACATGTCACACGAGGGTCAGTCACTCAGTCTCATGCAGACTCAGTGTCAGTCAGATACATTACGGACAGCCACGCACAGTGACTTCCAGTGACAGTATCTTAATTAATTTTGTTACACTAATAATTATGGTTAAATATTATATCAGTGATACTATTATTAGCCTTTTAAAAAAGATCGTGCATAGCCTTAAATTACTTTTTAAGCTAACTTAGTGTTAGAGCTTCACCTAGGCCATGGCAAGGCTAAGCATATATGCCTGAGATGATGAGGAATTATTATGGAGGTATCAAAATTATGCACAAACTATGATGACTAAATGATGTGGGTTCATATTCGACACAAGTACCAGGCGCTGGACTGGACCTTAGCTAAGTAAGGGTGTAGCCCAGGCTCCCTTGTCCAGGGTGTAGTCCAGGCTTAGCTCCCTTGTCCAGGGTGTAGATAGGATGGCACACTTGGGGTAAACAAATTATCTTCATGGTAGAGGACTAGTGTAATGTTTTTGAACATGTAATATAATATTTATTTTATTCTAAAGTCCATATGTATACATAAAGTACAATTAAACAAAATGAAAAAGTACAGTCATAAAATACAACTATGGGGTGCAAGTGAAAAATAAAAAAAATGGGTAATACAAATACATATATAAATAGGTTATGAACAAAATTGATTAAGTGATTAAAATAATTATTATAAATAGGGTAAAAAATACAAAACAAATATCATGTGTACATTTGTGATCTCCAGTGTGTGAACATAGAACTTCCTAAAATGTATATCTGTGTGGAAGTAATTGACAAAAAGAAAATGTTCGGACTGAGTAAGACGACATCAAAGGCTAAATATATATTTAAATAATACATGTATTTTCAGTTTACTTGGACAACCTGCGCCAGACGACAGACAAGCTGCTGCTCATTCACAGTGCAGAGCCTCCATACATCACTTCACACCGTAAGTATAGCCACTTCACCTTGTCCACATCGCACTTCTTTAAGAGGGTTGCAAATGATGCTCATTATTCAAGAGCTTCTGTGTAGGCATGTGATATGTGCAGGTGTCTTTAAGTTTTAAGTTTGTTTCTTTCTCTAGTCTAATATCTTGTGAAGTTATCAGTACACTGTATATACGTTTATATTTTCGCTGTTGGGTCGACAGCCAGCCCACGTTATTGTTTCCCATATAATATTATGCACAATATGTTGTAACACTGATGTGTGGAATTATTATTTTTCATACTTCAGAAGTCATACCACATACTCTCAGTGAATCCTTGAAATAACTTTTCTTTACGTTAAATGTATGTGTGGTGTAATATAATTTCTTTGTCA
Source organism: Ridgeia piscesae (assembly GCA_025642075.2). NCBI lineage: Eukaryota > Metazoa > Annelida > Polychaeta > Sabellida > Siboglinidae > Ridgeia > Ridgeia piscesae. Next base: position 23,365 of record JAODUO010001221.1, on the reverse strand, counting down.
GTATCGTGTTATTAAATAGGGAAAACATTACATTTTCGTCAGCCATCCCACCATTTTGCCAGTTCATTTGTTACTGTGAGCAAACATTACCCTTTATTTAGGCCTTTCCATTTTGAAAATGTTACATTCGGGATCTAAAGTTATGAACCGAAAAAATACTATTTGCTCTCCTAATTTTATCTTTGTGAACAAGCAAATATACAACAGCACTGCCAACATTTTAGCTCTCTTGATAGTACAAGGTTCATAACTTCATAGCATAATAAGCATATCTGTTTAGATGTCATGTGAATACAAGGTACATATCCTCAGTTACCTCCAGATAGGCTTTAGCAAGAAATCCTTTTGTCCTTTAAACTAAACAATGTTAATTATAATGATAAACACTACCGATCTATGCAAATAGATTTTGCTAAGCTTCTGGTGGTCTTGTCTGATAGTTGTATTACCTACAGTCTACACCTATGTGATTCTTTTGCCACTCACAGCCAGACGTTTTGGCTCTATGAGGAACCCAGTTTCAAAACCACAAATGTGCAAATGTATCTAGGTTTTTTTAGCAAAGTATATTTTTGTTTGATAAAATCCTGTCGACTGCTGTTGTCTAATTTTGGACAAGTTTGTGAAAACAGCTCTCCATCTTTATCTTGTCATAAGCATGCAGTAGTGATCTTATCAAAATCTTCCGGCTATAGTTACCAACATTTGAAATGGACATCCATTTGTTGCCCAAAATCATGATTTGTGACTGACTGACTGTGATTATTGACATGCATGGGTCATGGGGACCTTTTGTGTGGTACCATGGAAGATTACGCATCTCCACACATACCCCGCCCACGTGCACTGATTTAAGGATGCCTTAGTTGTCAGATTTGTATGTGGACCTTTAAGCACTTTGCAGGATGGTTATACAACTGTCACCATTCCAGAACTGTATTGAGGCCACTAGCAAATCATTGAAGTGCAGTATTTCAGAATAGTTATAACACATCATCATTGCATACAGTACTGTTTGAATGATATTTTAAAAACAAAACATTTCAGGTCATTTAGGTACATTTTGACACTCTGAATGACTGTCACTCTCATGAATTGTTTAATGGGGACAGCCGGTGGCAGGGTTGACATACTTCACCTGATACTCTAGGTCAGATGGAGCATTAAACTCAGCCTGCTATCAGTTAGCTCCAGACAACTGACACCAGTCAAAGTCACACTGTCCTTGTCATTTTAAATCACATGGTGGCTATGTTGCCTTTCACTGTAAGTTTCTGACATTAAAAATTGCAGTAACGATTTGTTTAACTAATTCAGAGTGTTCATAGAAGTCCTTAATATTTTGTTAGCTTGTTATGTTGACCTTTAGGAACAAATCCTAATATAGAACAACACCTGTAAAATGCTCTGGTTTTGATAAAAGTCTTTCTGAAGATCGGGGACAGTATTTTGGGCCAAGGTTGTCACTAAGTGACTACGCATTTTATCTAAGTAGTTGTCCATAAGCCCAACTGTTGTTGTGAAACACGTGGCTGTGTTGTACACATAGGCACATGCCTGGTAAACATATTATTTACGTGTTTTCCAGGGACATATAGACTAAAGCCACTCCCCCAGCACATTAACCGTATTGTTTACTGTCAACAGCTGCTGTAGACAACCTATCAACAACCTTGGCTCATAATTGACCTTGGAGGTAGCTGTGAGAAAAACTGTATTATAAATATATCTGGTTGGTTTATTCATTCATGTATTCCTCAGTGTAGTATCACTGCCATCATGAATGAAATTACTTAATTCACGTGTATCAAATTTCATCATGAGCGGCAGCATGTTAATTTATATTCATACAGAACACCTTAGGGTGAATGGGAAACAATAGCATAAGATATCATGCATACTGGGAATTGAAATACATGGTAAATTTACTCGATATCCCGGATAGTAAATATGCTGATATTTCTTTCAAGTCAGAACCAGAGGGTTGGCCTAGCTGCGACCGGGGTAGCTTATTCTAATTCCTGAAGCAACCATTCAAATCACTAGGCTGTTTTTGGAATGTTGATTTTATCTTCAAAGTGAAATATTAGACGGTGGCAGTAAACAACAGGAGTGTGTCTGTGGTTACCCACATGTACATCTAGATAATCGGTTTATAACATGTTGATGACATGTTAAGAGTGAAGTGGATTACAGTCTAGTTGTCCTGTTAGACACATTAAAAATATTTCAATATTTCCACGACATGTCTTTTTTGTCTGCCTTGAAATGTTTTGAATGCAGTAAAACCACTCTAAATCCACCATCTTGTCTGTCATTCCCAAATGTTTTAACAGCAAACCTTATCCAATGTCATAATAAGTCATTGGGCATTTTGTTTCATGTCTACAATGATGCTGTCCTAAAATGATGTAGCATTTAAAAACATTGTGACATGCCAATGGACTCTTCAGTTTGTGAACCTCTGAGGTTTGTTGTCCTGAATGGAGCCTACCCAGAGTACACGAAGATGGTGGGTGTACTGTGTAGTGTCTTAGCTGTTTGTACTGCATCAATAGAACCACTGCCAGTCCATTGACACTAATAACAGACAAGCCCCGACTCAAGTGTCATATGATCACTTGGCCTATGTTACCAGTTTATCCTGATGACCCCTGCGGGTCAACGTACTACAAACTTACAAAGTAGCTCCACACGGTCTAGTGCATCACTTTCATGAAATCGTTTATGTAATCCTGCCTTTCTCAATTCCTTTTAGGTATGAACAAATTGAAGGAATTCACTACAAGGTGTAATGTGTCCGTTTTTACATATCCAGGGTATTAGAATGTCTCAACTCCTCATTATCTATGTTACGTAATGAATAAATGGTAATTTGACCAAAAATTACCATTTAAATATGGGTTTTTAAAAGTTGTATACACAATGCCAATGGAATGATTATTCATTGTTTGTATCAGATTTTCTGTCTATAAATCTGAAAATCTGTACTACATTAACCAGTTATAATATATATCAGTCACTCAGGTAGTTAAACATTAATTTCTTTCATGGAAATGCTACTGGTAAGTAAATATGTATATAATTAACTTTATAACTTATATTATAACTGGTTAATGTAGGATAGGTCTTATACTAGTAATCATGATATAACCTTGTAATAATAGCAAGTTTCTATTAATAAAGCTGATAAATTATAATTTAGTGTGTGATTTTTTTTAATGGTTCTGCTTTCTTGCAAGCAATTTTTCTAAGCATGGCTTTGAAATATATATACACTGTACTTTGGTCCACAAACAAATTATATATACAGATCCCACAGCGTGCACACTAGCAAGGATAGTTGTCTATAGATAAATTGAACATACGTTACACACTAGCATGAATAGAGTTTAAATGCTATAATGCAGTAGAAATAGAGACAACTATAAACCTTGATCAGTGGACTTTAAAATGGATTTATTTACAAATTGCCCTATGTGGTGAATTGTTTCCACTAAAAATAAATGTGCGGCTTGCTTTTTTAAGATAAAACAGGATTGTAGCAACGTTGCCAAGATAAAATTATTGCCAGTCACACATGTTTTGGTGGACACATGGATGTTAACTGATAAGCCAGTTTACAAACTTTTAAATGTGTCTGATGACCTAAATGGACTACAAACACACATGTTCACACACTTTCAAGGCATAACTAACAATATCTATGGTTTTAGAAGACCTTTTTTGGTCCTTCATTTTTTTTACCAGTCCACCCATATTTCTACCCATCCTTATTCGTTTTTACCCGTCCAAATGACGGGTGGACGGGTCTCTACATAAAGCTATGGTTGAAAGGGTAGGTTACCACCAGCCAGTCTCCAAGGCTCTATATCACACTGTTCCATAACCTGCAAGCTGACATCAGGCTCTGCCGCTCTGATGTAGGTTGTCTGACTGGAATCACTGAACTTCTTCAGAAGACTCAGCCAGTAACTTACTGGGTTTAACCCACCGGGCCCCGGCAAAACCAGTTTAACCCACGTTAAACACCAACACTGGATTTTAGGGCATGGAAAAGAATGAGTTATTGGTGTTCAGATTTGAGTTTATGGTACATTTTAAACTACACCACACTTGAGGCTATTGTAAAAGTGTTTTTGGCAGTTCTAACTATAAATTTGTAGAGGTTTACATTTGCCTAATTTGTGCGTGGCTTTGGGGTGGCGATGACATTTTCTCAGATAAATAATTGACAGAGAGGCATTGCAAATACGAAATATGGACCCATGGAAAATGCACCCCTGGTCCATAATTCAGTATCTGACACCAGTGAGCACACAGCTGAATGAACTGACCGACCTATGTTGTCTCATATCTTGTCACATATGTGGGCTCCTTGACATGATAGCAGTGTCTATGCACTGTAAAAATAGTACACCACATACCACTTAGAAGTTGTCTTGTGTACACTGCAATCTTGACTCTACTTTGTAGTAAGTGTTTACCATACGTGTACGCTAAAGTGGTGCATATTACCCACATCACAGTACATACTGGAATCAGATTTCTCTATCTGCTACATGACATTGGTATATTACTACATTTTGGGCTTACAAATCGAGTATAGCATATAAAATTGCATAGCATATTAAAATTGTGTCAAATTCTGTAACATTTTAATGTCCATCTGTTGCTTTTATTTTAAAATAATTCATCAATAAAACATAATGTCCGGGGCACTGGGCAAAAGTTGCAGATAGTTATTGTTGTACGGTGTAGCATGTATATATAGGGAGGTAGTCATAAAATGGGCACACACAGCTTGCCAATATTTATGTGCTGTATTCATCAAATAATATTATTTGATAACATCTTAAGTTTCTCTGTAATATTCTCCTGTGCACGTAATATAGAATCTTATATCATCACTACCTTGAAGCATTATATTTGGAACTAAATTAATAATACAGAGCAATCATCTCACCATGTGTAGGTTAAGCACTACTTAATTATTAAGAACTGTTTCTTGCATTGTTGCACAGGTGGATTGAATTAGAGCATTTATTACTTCTGCTCTTGTTGCATGATGGGTTGGAATAGCAAGGTGCACATGTGTGGCCAGTTTTATTAAATATTATTTCAAAGTTAACATTTTACGATACAATCTGTAATAAGTAAAATAACCTTTTTTCTGAAGATTATTTGGTGACTTTCTAGAAAACAAAAAATATTTTCTTGACAATGTTTGTATTGAAATGTTGTCTTCTCCCAAAGGCTGCCAGGGCTGTGTACATCACGGGAGACTTGTGGGAGATGTTTCTATTGAATTGTTGTTGTCTATTGAGACGTTGCTGTTTTTTCTTCCCATAGAGGCTGTGTACATCACGGGACACTTGTGGGAAAGGAGATGTTTCTAATGAGTTGTTGTTGTCTAATGAGTTGTTGTTGTCTTCCCACAGAGGCTGTGTACATCACGGGAGACTTGTGGGAGGAGATGTTGGCGAAGGAGAAGGAGAAGGTTCGGGAGTTGGAGGAGAGATACGCAACCAAACTGCGGGAGCGCAAGGTAAAAGTCACTGGGCTTCTTTCACATTGTATTGTCCAGATGCATGTGACACCTGTCCTACTGGTCCTTAGGGTGGACTGAGTCCATTTTAGATTGGTGAGTATTTGAGGTTGAAATGCTGGTAATTTTATGTTACATGGGTGGAAATTTTAGGCTGAATGGTTGGAAATGTGATTTATTAACTGGATGGAAATTTTAAGGGTTGAATGGGTGGAAATTTAATGTCAGATGGGTGGAAATTTGAGGTTGAAAAGTTAGAGAAGTTTAAAATTTGTTGTTACATTGGTGGAAATTTGAGGTTGAATGGTTGGAAATTTTGAGCGAAGGCGGGGAAAATTTCAGGAGCAAAATACGTGTTACCGGTATACTTGCAGATGTACATATAATGGTTTTGACTGGTAAACATTTGCTCATACGTGAAAGCGGGCTCAGTGTGACGCGCTGTGGCTTCATTAATTTGGCCTGGTGCTCAGGAAGCCTCAGCATTCCAACTGCTAAGGCTTATGTTGCCCACCAGGCTCCAGCCACTTACCCTACAGCTAAACAGTAGGAAGTCTGGCTAACTGCCTTAACAGGTAGCCAAAATGTGTTGTCGAAAGGTGGCTATCTAAAAACAGTCTTAATTAATGAATAAGAACTTGTTTTGTAGTATGCATATATTAATAGTAAGCAAACAAACAGATGTCTTTATTACTTTCTCATTATTTTTTATTATACTTCAAATTGACATATTGATAACTATCCATATTCCTACGAATGGGAGAAGCATTTTATGAACTGTTACACTTCTGCTTTCTCCTGGTAATTCTCCATGTCTACATTAATTTTGAATATAACTAAAACAGAAAATGTTTGTATGTATTATTATGTTAACATGAGAATTAATTATGTTGTGATTAGTGTTATGTCAAAGTATCCTTATCAGCCTGGAATGCAATGGGTGCATAGTGCACCCCACCCACCACTGAGGGTAAAGAGTTCTGCTTGAATAGACGCATTTTATGTTAGTTCCAAGGGGGTGATATAGATGGAGTTTTTTTAGTGAACCTCAAAAGGGATGCATTGGGACGTTTCCAGGGAGCCGTATGTAATGTCGTTAGAGGTTTTGTCCAGCCTCAAAAGGCAGTGCAGTTTGTTTTTGGTGGGCCGTATAAAGATAGTATAGGAGGCAAGTAAAAGTAAAACAATCACAATCAAACATGCTATGGGCATGAAAAGGGATGTTTTATAGTGAACATGGTTGGGAATGGCAGATAAATAGCATATAAGGTATATATATAATTAATTTAAACCTGATGCACAATTGCACACAGGGGTATGTGCTATAAACCTGTGCACATGCACCGAGGAAACGAGAAGAGAAGAGACGTCACAAGGTTGGGGAGGACTAGAGGGGCACAAAACATGCGTAAAGGGGAGGGGAAAACATCATGAGTAGAGGTTAGGAGGTCAAACCTCATGTACAGATGATCCCTTGGCAATGCGTAGTGCATAGATGAGATTCGGAAGCCTGTTTAATCATGCAACTCAGTGACAGCGTACACCTAATAGAAGCTCACTGGTCATTCACTACATGTCAAGTCAGAGTTGGTCCAACGTCCAACAGTTGCGATCAATAAGCCATTCAGGTGATAAGCAGATTCTTGTTAGATTACTGACCTAGAGTTTGCTGGTAATGGGACTAAGTTAAAAGTGTAGGCTCCTTATGTGGTAAATTCTTTAGTAAATGTATACTGCTTATAGTATTCCATCAAACATCTGTCCATACAATTCACACAGGATTTTTTTTAAGAGTTTCCTGTTTTAGAGTTAGAGAACTAAGGGCAGATTTTTACTAGTTACTTCTGTCTACTCATTCACTTCCCCTTGTTGAAGGGACCAACGAATTGTAAATGTTTCTTCCAAAACACAAGGCGAGAAAACACAAGGTGAAAAATCGTTTTCAAGCTTTGAAACAGTTTAACTTTGTAGAATCAGCCACCTTTGGCACTCTGGACTCTAGAGTGTTGTCGGAAGGAATCATGAACTTGAAGATAGAAATTAAGCGATAAAGAAGTGATAACCTGGTTGGTTCACGCAAGAGTGCCACATGGTACAGTGGGCAGAAATGTCACAATTGAATCACATCGTGTAAAACTTAGAAAGTGCATTGCTGATGATGATGACAACTGTAAAACGGTTAACAACATTCTCAGACCCAAAAGGACAACACTTGTTAGCACATTCAAGAAGAAATGAAGTACCACGCGTTAGAGGAAAAGTAATAGTTAGTAAATCCTGTGCTACAGAAACTACAATGGAGTCAGCTGCTAACCAGCAGTAATGATATTTTTGGAAAAAGGAGAGGTTTCTTCAGGAATTACCATCACCTGCTTTACTGGCAATTTACTGATGAACATTATCGGCTGCTACAGCCCTGCCAACGGAAACCATGAACATAAAGATAGTGGACAACATACCCAAAGACAATGCTGTAGTTAAACTGGTTATAGGTGGATATTGCCATACAAAATGTGGTCACTATGTCAAGCGAATACTCCTACCGCAGTGAACAAAAGCATATGGACTTTGGCTCCTGGGCTTTATTCAAGAAACACTGTATACTGCTAGCAAACACATTATTCCAAAAAGTATTCCCCAAAAAGGCAAATAAATTGTGGATTTTCAGTAATCGAATGGAGTTAGAGCTCCTGTAGACCACATTCTGGTTCAAAGAAAATGGATCAAGAGTGTCGGAGATCCACACTTAGCTCAAGTCAGTTGGCTCAAACCACAGAACGTTGTCAGCTGTCATTAGATTAACTCTTAGATCACCAAAAAGACAATATCTGCTCGAGTGAATGTCAATTGGTAATTCATGAAAAAATAATACACCTCTAGTGCACATAAGTGCAAGTCAACATTTTTGAAGTACGTTGGTGATGTCTGGCCGTGACAGACACTAGAAGGCTAGTGGAGATAGCCAGATGCTTGAGCATAATCAGTGGTTATGGCTGAGTCAGCTGGATACAATGTGCAGATGAAGTGAAGCATCTGGCTGATGAAGGGTTTAACTTAGGTCACAAAGATAACATCTACTTGACATCTGACAGGGAGGTCACATTTGCATAACACTGTCATCCCTTGATGTACATTAGACAGGGGAGTCATAGTTGCATAACTCTGTCATCCCTTGATGTACATTAGACAGGGGAGTCATAGTTGCATAACTCTGTCATCCCTTGATGTACATTAGACAGGGGAGTCAAAAAAGTTGGCTTTAAGGGGGCTTTTCATCCCCTGATGTACATTAGACAGGGGAGTCATAGTTGCATAACTCTGTCATCCCTTGATGTACATTAGACAGGGGAGTCATAGTTGCATAACTCTGTCATCCCTTGATGTACATTAACGGGGAGTCATAGTTGCATAACTTGTCATCCCTTGATGTACATTAGACAGGGGAGTCATAGTTGCATAACTCTGTCATCCTCAATGTCACAGTTGCTCAGACTTGTCATTTCATGATGTACATTAGAGGGGGGGAGGGGCTTGCAGTTGCATAGACTTGTCATTCCATGATGTACTTTAGACTGGGGGGTCACAGCTATCACACCATGACGCAAATGTTTGGTTATGGGCTGGTGGATGGGTGTATTCAGGTGTCACTGACAAGTCTGTTGTACCTTGCAGATCCCTGGCCGCATCAAGGCTGTGTTCCATGACCGTGCAGGTGAGATGATTGCCCAGACCGCGGCTGAAGAAAAGGTTTCTCTGGTCGTCATCGGAACTCGGGGAATGGGCAAGCTCCGTCGGACAATCCTTGGTAGCGTGAGCGACTACGTCGTCCACCACTGTCACTGTCCAGTTGTCGTCTGCCGCAGTACAAAGTCAGAAAAATGAATTATGTAATGGTCGAGTAATTTCATCCTCATTTATCACATGATTGGTACCGTGATTGACCAAGATATCAGGCATACGTTAGGTGGATGCAGCCAGTTCACTCAGGGCAGGTCTATGTCGAGCAGAAACTTTGTTCCTTATTTTAGCTCATGTGGAGGGCGTAGTGACATCATGCTCAAAAATTTGTACGATTTGCTGTTTGTTTTCCAAGAAAATCTGCTTTTCAATATGTAAAGACTTGGACGAAGACGATAATGTTTAGATAAAACTTTAATTAACTAGGATACTTGAGATAACTTTAGTCGATGTAATGTGTTCACAAGTTGTGCTTATATGACTACTACAAGTGTCTCATTATTACAGGCTTCTTTGAAAGTGTTGTAGAGAAATTGTGATGTAGTATGCTTTGTCACATGTTCACTTTTTTATGTGCAAATACGAAAGTAGACATTGACAAGAGAGCAGTGTGTTTTACATTTTTAACGGAATGGCAAAATAAAATTGCAAAAACTGGGTTGTGCCATACTGGTGTACATCATAGAAAGTTTCTATAATACCCAATCTGCTGTAATCATGCATACCATAGGACTGCCTTTGAAGCCAACCCTTGTGTCTGGATTGCTGTGTGAATTGTTGCAATGATCAGTTAAGTTTTTGTTCTGTTGTACCATTTAAGAGCCATTGTTACATCTCTCAACAGGTGTACAGTGTACATAGCGAAATTATATGTATGTGTTGTGTGGTACACACTGCTATATCGCAGTTGCACAGTTCTCACAAGTTCAAATCATATCGGTAGAAACAGTAGAAATGTGTTTAGTTTAGATTGTTGTCCAAATGAAATATGCTGTGTTCAAATAAACTATCACTGAGTTGTAGTTTACTTCCGAAGTTTTAACATTGTTGATATTTTCTTTAAATCTAATACCAGCCCCGACAGCAGCAGCCAATGGGGCTGGGGCTAGGTTGTTGCCTCCCCAAAGGGCTACTTCTGCCAGAACATGTTCTTTCCAGGACGTCCTGAAGAAATGGCATGAGTTTACAACTTTTCTGGTAGAACACAGAAAATCCCAAAGATGAAATGATGAGGAAATTATTACTTTACATGCCGTATGCATCATTGTAAGATATGTTTCTGTACAATATCGGTGTTGCTATGTGTAGTAGATTTAAATAAATCATAAACTCATCCAGGTGTGGAGAATATGGGGGTCAATGGTCTAGACTATGTTTTCATGGATTCTGCCACATACAGGTGTATTAACATCTTATTACATCATGACGCGATCGATTGAACTCTGCCAGCAAATTTATTCAGGAAGGTGGAGATGGATCATGGGACCTCGGGATCACAGTTTTCGAGTTTCAGCATGGTGACTGCCGTTGTGAATGTGATACAAGTTGCAGTGGTGTGAGGTAGGGCTGTGGTCATTTCCATTCAATCAATTCCAATTCCCGCTCCAATTCATTGCAATTCCATTTATTCAATTCCAAATAAATTTCTTTCAATTTATCAATTAAAATTCCATCCATAATCATTAAATTAAAATTCCAGTTCCCACTTCAATTCACATAAAAAAGTTAACCATAAAATTATACAATTAATATGCATACAAGGGGGTGGTACAGCATTTTATTGTAATTTTGCTGAAACACTAGATCAGCAAATTCAGCACATTAAAATGATTTTGACTCGCTGACACGTAGCATGCAGAAATAAGATAAACAATTAACTCAGAATATTTCAATGCATCAACAAGTGTTTAATACAGGCAAGGTGTTACAAACTGATTGAGTAGCTAGGAAGAACATTAAACTACTAAGTGGCTACTGTGTAGTACTCGTTGGGTAAAATATAATTATACATATTTTTTACAACATTTATATAAATGATGGTTATCACATTCTGGTTATAATCTACAAGTGTTGTCAGTCTTCAGTGGGCTTATGTTTGCATTGGTAATCTTTGGATTTTAACTTGTTACACTTTGGACTGTTCAGAGATATCCTGGCTTCAATTGTGGTACCTGGATAGTCATAGTATTTATTTAACATGCGATTGTTATCTGGGCAATTTCAAAGGTTCTTTGAAGGGTCCCCAGCCAGCACTCGTTCACACAAGGCATTAGGACGTCTAATTGACTTCCCATTCATCAGTTTCATCTGCTGATTAGTTGCTGTGTAATGTTTGACCAACCGGTTCATTATCCAACTTTTCTTGGTCATTAAACTTTGCCTGCACAGCAATACTCCCAACTATCTGTAAAACCTCCGTAATAGCATCACAAAAATATCAGAGGCTCAATTCCTTTTCATTCAATTCCAATTACTTCAAAATCTTTCAATTCAAAATCTTTTAATTCGAATTCAATTCAAAATCTTTCAATTCTTTGTTCCAAATTTTTCAATTCCAATTCCTGCTCCAATTCCGGAATTGAATTAATTCCATTTTTTTAAATTGACCCCTGCCCTCGTGTGACGGGGTGTTGGCGCGCTTTCATTTTCGCGGGCGTTATAAACCGTACATACGTTTCTGCGCATGCGCGATAAACGTACACCCATCAAAGCATTTATCATATAAATACCACGGGCTGTTCGTTAACTCTCATGTGGTGTTTATTGTGAAGAGTTGCTTAAAATTTCGTTAAATACATTAAAATAGTACGTCTGTTTAAATCACTGTCACGGATTATGGCGCATAGCAAGCAAATGATTTGCACTTGCTATCAAAACATCTCAAAACGTGTTTGCCCCATGTTAATTTGCGACAAATAACATTGCTGAAAGGTTATATACGTCCTAATGAACAGCCAGTGGTATGTATACCATCAATGCTTTGCGTTTTGCTGCATTTTGATGATTTGACATTTATCGCGCATGCGCAGAAACGTCACCCGGATAGTTTATAACGCCCGGAAAAAAGTAAACGCTACACCGGAACTGAATTGATCAATAGACAACACCAATTCTTTTTGAATTGACCCCTGCCCTCGTGTGAGGGGACGTTAACGTATTACTTGTGCAACACACAGAAACAATGTAACTACAGTATAGAGGCCAAGTTTGTTTTAACAACTAGGTCAGTGAACAGTTACAATTTATCAATAATGTCAGCGCTGTTAATGGATTCGGTCTGTCTGTAGTGTCATGTCAGATGTAGTATCTGTATATAGTGTCTTTTGACGTGCAAGTGTCATTGAACAATGTATAGTAAAATCACCACGGACAGGCACACCTACATTTCATTCATACACGTAAAAATGATGGAAACCATAACCAGTTTTGTCATTGTTGGCCATTAACAGCTAGCACCCTTGGATGCGCAGGTTTAATAAGCTTGCCATGCAAAATTACAAGTTCCATATGGCATTTGAACAAGGAAGCATTTGACCTATTGAGAGTTCAACAACGTTCCGCCGGGTCATAAGAGGTAACAGTAAATTCTATTTTATAATTAGCAATGCCAACATTACTTTTAATACAATCGTCAGACCGTTTGTTCTAGCCATTCGTTATCCTTTGTTAAAATGAATGCTTTCTCATATCCAACCTACACAGTCGCTTGACACGGACAAGGAGGGAGATGTCAGTAAGGCAACTGAGAATTGTGTTCCAAAGGATAAGGGCTGGATGGCGGTAAATATCTGGAATGATATGTGATAAAAAGGTGCCACAAAAAGATGAAAGTCGTGCCCTAGAAAATGATGATGACTACTTAGGCCAACACTTTTCTGTGGCTGTGAAACGTGGCAACTACTGACAAGAGATGACTGACAATAATGGAGATGAGGATGATTAAATGAACAATGGCCAGCAGGATCACTGGAGAAATGAGGACATGTTGAAAGAAGCCAATGTGGAGAACATTGCAGTCATGATGAGGAGAAGAAGGCTCGCCCAAGTCATAAGGAGAGAAGGAAAGAAATGAAGACACAAGAGCTGTCGTGTAGAACAATATAGAGAGAACACGAGCAAGACTGTCAGGAAAGGATTAAAGGCATGGCAGATGAAAGAAAAATGGGTTCAGGATAGGAAGAAATGGAGGTAATTATCAAGAGTTGTCATTCCACACATCATTCCACACAGGGAGAAGGCCGTGAAAGGTGAGAAATGTTCATTGACGGTGTTCCTGCTAGTGTGTTCAGTGATGCGTGGGTGCAAGTACTTTAATGGCTGCACTCTTCTGACTGTAAAGCGGCCCGGCCCACACACCGAGGAGACTCGCTCAAGATGCGGCCGAGTCGCGTTTTCGATGCGTCTTGACCGCGCCTCGAGCATTTCTTCGCAGCGCGTCTCGAGTGAGTCTTGGGCGAATCTCGATGGTTTTCCCGCACACCGCGGAGGCGCAATGCGTCTCGAGACAGCACGCATTATATGAATTATAATTTAAGGTTAGGAATGAAAATCTGTTGTAAATTTTACACATATAGACTGCATGTCATAGATAATGTTTCGCTAATCTCGCGAAATGCATTCTCATTCTAAACATTGTTTGTCCGTAAAGCACGGGATACTTCTACCACGAAGTGATTAGGCGGGCCTCAACATCTTTCGTCCAAATGTCAACCATATTTAGCTTTGTACAAAGCATCATGTGTCTCGTCTCGACCGCGTCTTGTCTCGAAGTGTCCACACAAAAAACATACCGAGACGCTTCTGAAAAATCAAACACGTTTGATCCTCTGGCTCAAGACTCGCTCGAAACTCGCTCAAAACGCCTCGATGCGTTTCGAGGGCCCCGCACACCGCGGAGGCTGCCCAAGACGCGGTCGAGACGGTTGTGTCTTGAGCGGAGTCTCCACTGTGTGCGGGATACTTAACCCCTATCAGCACCATTCTCCCTCCGCCTGCTATCCCACGTCACATCTCTTAGCCCCTGTGCCTAGTCCTCCCCAGCTAGTCTCCCTGTAGCCTGAGTGTTTTACCACACCTGCTCACTTTGGTAGTTGTCATACGTTCATCGACACCAAGTGACCCACCTTTAAATTGAGTACAGCTACATTCCAACATTTTCCCTCAGCATTCACGGGATTTACCTGTCTATATGTTGTTTTCCTGTTGGCATTCCTGTCGTCAGGCCCAGGGTGAGGTTGGCCATGGATACCGTCTCTTTTTCGTCGTATTTTCTTTCCTCAGTTTTCTCTCACTAAGTTCCCTGTCAGCTGTCTATTCATGCACCTGCCTATTTATGGAGCACAAGAAACAGTACTAATGAGAAATAAATTGATTGAATTCTATGTAAGATCTGTGAAAATGAAAACAATATTTTTTAAAGAAAATATTTGGTTTTGACCCAGCCTAGTAATATACTTTGAAATATTGCAACGTTTGGTCTCAATGTCGCAGTACTGCTATACCAAGTATCAGCCAGCATCCGTCCATTTACGCCAATATGACAGAGAAATTATAATGACCCGTGCTTCACTACTAACATGTTTAAAGCAAATTGATCGTCAAGAATGCGATCAACAATTGACTAGGGACTTTATCGACTAATTAACAGAGCATGAATCAGATAAGTGGCGTGGGATCTGCTTAGGTAGGTTATATATCATGGGGTTTGTTGTTGCATATTGTTGTTGTTGTCGAGTTCTTGACCTAAGCACAGGATATTGGTCTGTGTAATTGGCCGGGTTTGGTTTGAATTGGACATTTAAGGACGTTTGAACCTCTGGATTTGAAAGAGATACGAGATCTCAACCCGAAGTGTGTAAAGTTGGCCTAGGGGAGGCCGGGTCTAGCTGTGATAAAACAACACATTTCTAGATTTCGGGTGGGTGTCTTAACTGATCGGAACTTTTTTCACGCCAAAGGGTCCCCACATATCTCCCGCAGATAATTAGGGCATAATTAATGTTAATAGTATATTAGGATCCTACCGTGGTACGCTGGCGCGCTTTGGCGCGGTGGGGCGGTGGTGGTTTGAGGCGCGGAGGAGTGGAGGGTTAGAGTTGGGGTTCTTGTATCTTTTTACAACTATACCAAACAGGACGTGACGCAGCAACCTATGCAGTGTGCCAGCTCTCCTGGTAGTTAGGTCCCACGTATGCGACTAATATACCTGGTAATATACCTGGTCCTCCATGTCCAGTGCGGGTGCAACACGGTGCTTCTCAAGGGACGTTAGCACGGTTTGGCGCGGCGCGGAGGAGGAGGTTTGAGAGGTAGTTTGAGAGGAAGGAGGAAGAGGAGGAAGAGGATGAGAACAGACAGCACCCGACTGCCAGGGCAGCGAGCTCCGGTAGATAGACAAGCACCGTGTTGCACCCGCACGGACATGGAGGACCAGGTATGTTAGTCGCATACGTGGGACCTAACTACCAGGAGAGCTTGCACACTGCATAGGGTGCTGCGTTAAGTACTGTTTGGTATAGTTTTAAAAATACACAATAACCCTAACTCTAACCCTCCGCGCCTTAAACTACCTCAAACTACCTCTCAAACCGCCACCGCCCCACCGCGCCAAAGCGCGCCAGCGTACCACGGTAGGATCCTAATATACTACTAATGTTTCGGCCTATTACACAGTTGTGTTATTATGAGTTATACGAGGTGTCCTAAAGTATTACAATTTATCCCTATACGGGCCAAGTTATACCAATCCACGGGAGGCTTCATCATCAGCGGTCCCTCGAAACGAGGATGACGTTTTCCAGTGGTCGGTCATGCGTCCTGCGGTGACTCAAGAGCACGATTCTTGATCTGCAGATCTTGTTGCAGTGTGGGCAGGAGGTGTCAGATGGAAGGAAGACGTGAAGATGTTGAGACATCTCCCTCTCCTTTCTCCTCTGTCGTTTTTCGCCTCGAGAAGTAGATGGTTTGTCTCAAATTTGGCCGTTGCCTGGTATATGCTATGGCGCCAAAGTGGACGGTGCGCAGCTATAGGCATTGATGTCAATTTGGCCTTTCTTCATTATAATGTTTAGCAGTGTCTTCGATTTGTTTTCTCTGGCCACCACGTGTTCTCGTACCATGTGTTAGTTGTGTAAACAGTACTTGTCGGGGGAGACGGTTGTTCGACATTCTGATACAGTGGCCAGCCCAGCGGGGTTGGTTCGGCATTACGATTGCCTCGATATTAGTTGTGTTGGTCTCCATGAGGACACTGGCATTGGTGCGGCAATCTTCCCTTCGGATACAAAGTATCTTCTGAGGCAACGTTGGTGGAATTTCTCTAGGGTCTTCAGATGACATCGATAAGTAACCCACGCCTCGCTCCCGTATAGTAGAGTGGTAATACAAACGGCTTTGTAGACCACCACTTTAGTATATTTCCTGAGGTTGTGGTTATCGAAGATTCGATTTCACATCTTCCTGAAGGATGTGCTGGCACAGCATTTACGGTGTTGAATTTCTGCTTCAATGGTAACCTTCTGGGATAGATGATTCCCTAAGTATGGGAAATGTTCAACCATTTCTAGTATTGTTCCAGATATTTTAATATCAGGAGGTCCATCAACCCTAGACTGGGTTGGTATATGATCTTGGTTTTTCTTATATTGATGGAGAGTCATATACTTTGATATGCATCTGTAAGGAGGTCAAGGCTTGTCTGAAGCTCTTCTATTTTGTGGGCAAGAATGGCACAGTCATCAGCATACTGAAGGTATAAAACGGCAGTCTTTGTCACTTTTGTTTTGGCCTTGAGACGACTCAGGTTGAAAAGTTGAGGAGTGTCCCTTCCTGGGACTGGAAAGGAGTCAGGTTATTTGAGCCCAACTCATAGATAGCCTTTGTTCCTTGGAAGAAAGTGTGCATGTCATGTTGATCAGCAAAGCCCTGAATCTTTTTGGCTTTGTATTCGCACCACTGGTATTCAATATCTCTGATCTTCTTTTGAGTCTCAACTTTGACGCATTGGTATTCTTTTTTCTTCTGCTGAAAAGTAATGTCATATCGTTTTTTTATGCCTACAATACTTGGAAGCAAGGCGAATGTTCATTATCGATCGCACCAGGCGATGATCTGTTGAAAATGCACCTTTTCCGCGCATTGCTCGTGTAATGCGGACATCTTTTTGGTCACAGACACGAACAATACCATAGTCCAGCAGGTGCCAATGTTTAGAACGTGGGTGCATCCAAGTCGTCTTGTATATGTTTTCTGTCGGAATAGGGTGTTAGTAATTACAAGGTAATGTTGATTTAGGCTTTCCAACCCCTTCTTTGCCAATGATGTTATTCCATAGCCTGGAGTCGCGACCTACTCGTCCATTAAAGTCCCCCAGTAAGATGAGTTTGTCTTAAATTCCCTGGGGAGAGCGGTTAGGACTTGATCCAGGTAGGAGTAGAAATGATCCTTGATATCCTCCTCGGCATCAAGTGTCGGAGCGTAGGCGCTAATGACAGTAGCTATAGTCGATTTTTATTTAGCGCATCCGCTGGGTCATAAGGCGTTCGTTGATCCCAACAGGGAGATCAACCAGCTGTCTCACTATCTCATTCTTGATGGCGAAGCCTACTCCATGTATTCGATGATCTGCCACTGATGTTCCTTTCCAGAAAAGGTGTAACTACCACTAACTAGCATCCCTGAGCTGCCTTTCTCTGGAAAACGTGTTTCACTAAAAGCAGCGATGTCAATGTCATATCTTGCGAGTTGTCTGGCAACGATGGCAGTCCTGCGTTCAGGACGACCACAGTTTTGGTTGTCCGAATCAAAGTTCACACATTCCATACTGCAACTTTCAAAGTTCGATTATTTCGTTTGATTTGACCGTATTGTGGTGATCCCGGCGGATGCGGTTTTCCGGCCAGGATAGGTTGGGACGGCCTAGGTTTGAGCTACCTTTTCTAGGCCCTTCCTCGCTTGAGGAGAGCAGAGGGATCCCGAAAGACGACTAGTCTGTCACTGGATTAGCTGCCGAGTAGCACTTCGAGTTCGAATCTGTCGCTCTCCAAGAGCCAAAGACGACCATCACAGTCCGGCCGCCTACGGGTAGATTCGTGACGAAGGACGCCCAGAGATCAGTCATGTCCCCCTTGCCACTCGTCCATCGCCGCAGGGCTTTGTAGCTGGACACTTTGGTAGAAGCGTGCATGTCGTCTTTTAGCGTGAGAATGTCGATGCGCCTGCGGCATCCGCACGGACTTCGCAGGAGGACATCCATAACCCAGCGGCAGGGTGAACAAGTGGTGCCCCCTGATGGATAGGTCATGAACTAATTCCCCAAAATGTGTGTATTCTTTTTTAACCAGGCCTAAATATAGTCAAAAGGGCAAGTTGTGACCCGTAATGATGCCATATTTTGCGCAGTACAACCTGTTTTGGGGCAAGTATATACATATGTTATGATTATGTGCATTAAATTTTAGACAACTTGTCAGATATTACTGCTATCGAACTGTTGTGAAACCACAACGTAAAATGTAATGTAAAATGCAAATCCCGTAAAACTAAAAGACACATACGGCCTATAATCGTGTATACAACCTGCCCTACGTAAATCGCTATATGTCTGTGACAGTGTGGTAAACTCAATATTAACTGTGTGAAAAATAAACGTAAGCGAAAATATGCAACAGCACACGAACGCCCCCACCCCCCTCCAGAAGTCACCCTCAACAACAAAGGTGGGTAAAATATTCGTACACAAATATGCACTACTGTTACTAGTGTTAGCCACGTATTCATGCATTCATACAGCTGAGTGAACTGGAGCAATGTGAGAGCATGTAACGCGAGTGAAAAGTTTGTCCAAGGGATAGATATAAACAGAACACACCAGTAGAACAAGATCGCTCGGCCGCGCTATCAGTTGACACACGATATTTTGAAGTCAACACGGGCTCGTCACTGTCATGCTACTGCACGGCAGAAAGCCACTGCAGTCCCTGTATATAGATAGGACTGCACCAAGTTTTCTACATAATTATCACGTTATTTATTTACTGACATCAGTTAGCCAGCGTTGTTTAATTGTGTATAATGTGTTCAAACAGTTGCCTCACTAATATGCCAGTAATGAAACAAATCAACAGGCTTATACTTAGTTAGTATACAGTGTCTCACAGTGTAAGCTAGGTGGGTACAGCTTAGTACTATTTAATTTGTTATTCTATCAGATCCACAATTGTTGTGGTGTTTTACCAAAGTCGTTTACAAATCAACCAACTGAAGTCCGTCGTCCAAAGACATTGACGAGAACACCCAGATCTATATAATCAATTACAATTTCACAATTTAAAAAATAGACAATGCAAAGTGGATGAGAGAATAGGGAAAACAACAACAAAACAGAGCAAACCAACATTACTAACAACAACAGTAGTAGAAAAGGTAGAAAGGTAGAAAAGTAATATATATATTAAGATAGTCAACTAACTAATTATACTGCGTCAATAGTAATACAAAATTAACAATAAATAAAATTAGGCAAACTACAACAAAATAGCAGGAATGTCATAGTAACAGATTTCCTTAAAAAATACCACAGTTTCCCTTTCATGTCCCCCTAAACAGAATTAGTTTGGTCATTTCATAACGGGACGATGGCATATTCCCATGGCCATGTGCGATAATCTGGGTGTTTTTTGGCATATGTCTTTCTTTGACCCCTGCCAGAATGTCGAGACTGAGTTCATGACCCCCGCGGCGACAGTGTTACATAATAAATCATTTCCGCGCGCTGCAGCGACGACCTACTTTTCGACCCCCACGTTGCATACTCCAGCGCGCACGTGTTCTTGTCATTTCTCTGCACAACGACCACGATGCCGAGACGTGTCGATAGCGAATTCAAACAATGCACGGACTGCATAAAGCAGTACATAACAAAGAAGACGCACTTGGCAAGTGACACCCGCATGTGAAATGCTGTCGTCTGAGCGGTAAAGACTGGAAACTACCAAGTAGACGGTGGGTAAACAAAACACTGTGTATTGCAGTTTATTATGGCCACACCTTGAAAAACCATGAATGACAACTGATCTGTCAATTAAAATGTCACATCGTGAATTTATTACACGTATGCTGCACAAAATTGCCCTGTGATCAAACGTTGAAATTACTGTCATTTATCTAAACAAAAGTCACGATGTGCACTAATTTTCACGCGTATACATTAGTTTTCACATTAGACTTAGTAGATGGCGTGAGTTCAGTGCCAGTGGGGATAGACCAAACTTACTGATACTTAGTTTTAAGCATTACCTTAAATGTTATTATACAGTTGCTTAGCCTTAGGGAATATGTACTGATATGTGGTTGTAGCAATTACTGCTGCGCTTGAAATGTTATTTACCAGACATGATGTTTAATGTACATTATCATTTTTTAAACTTAAACAACATAGTTTTTAGATAATAATTATAACCATGGTTTATTATATACCAGTACACCATGTGATTGTTCAACTCTTGCATTTATAGTGTGTGTGTGTGTGTGTGTGTGTGTGTGTGTGTGTGTGTGTGTGTGTGTGTGTGTGTGTGTGTGTGTGTGTGTGTGTGTGTGTGTGTGTGTGTGTGTGTGTGTGTGTGTGTGTGTGTGTGTGTGTGTGTGTGTGTGTGTGTGTGTGTGTGTGTGTGTGTGTGTGTGTGTGTGTGTGTGTGTGTGTGTGTGTGTGTGTGTGTGTGTGTGTGTGTGTGTGTGTGTGTGTGTGTGTGTGTGTGTGTGTGTGTGTGTGTGTGTGTGTGTGTGTGTGTGTGTGTGTGTGTGTGTGTGTGTGTGTGTGTGTGTGTGTGTGTGTGTGTGTGTGTGTGTGTGTGTGTGTGTGTGTGTGTGTGTGTGTGTGTGTGTGTGTGTGTGTGTGTGTGTGTGTGTGTGTGTGTGTGTGTGTGTGTGTGTGTGTGTGTGTGTGTGTGTGTGTGTGTGTGTGTGTGTGTGTGTGTGTGTGTGTGTGTGTGTGTGTGTGTGTGTGTGTGTGTGTGTGTGTGTGTGTGTGTGTGTGTGTGTGTGTGTGTGTGTGTGTGTGTGTGTGTGTGTGTGTGTGTGTGTGTGTGTGTGTGTGTGTGTGTGTGTGTGTGTGTGTGTGTGTGTGTGTGTGTGTGTGTGTGTGTGTGTGTGTGTGTGTGTGTGTGTGTGTGTGTGTGTGTGTGTGTGTGTGTGTGTGTATATGTGTGTGTGTGTGTGTGTGTGTGTGTTTGTATGTGTGTGTGTGTTGTGGTGTTATGTGTGTGTGTGTGTGTGTGTGTGTGTGTGTGTGTGTGTGTGTGTGTGTGTGTGTGTGTGTGTGTGTGTGTGTGTGTGTGGTGTGTGTGTGTGGTGGTGTGTGGTGGTGGTGCGTGCGTGTGTGTGTCAGAGCTGTAACAAGTACATTTATTTTGTACTTGAGTAAAAGTAACCCTAGAAAAAGCTACTCAAGTAAAAGTAAAAGTACTTCTAGAAAAATGTACTTGAAGTACAAGTAAAACGTAAAAACATGTACTTGAACTAAACACAAAAATACTTTCTCCTGAAACGAGTTCTCAATGGGCGATGCAGCCAACTGTTGTGAATAAAATAAAACATTTACAATTATAATTTAGTGTGTACATCAAGCAGATATAAATTGTTTGCTATTTTTGTTGTTCTGTGCATAAAAATATATAATTAACACTATGAACTATAATGGTGCAAACAACACTGTGTAGGCCAACTAGGCCTACAAGCTGTAAATACACAATGCTTTAATAATAGGCGAACAGCAACCATCATATTCATATGTTGAACTAGTAGTAATTCACACTGTTATGGGGGGTATTATATCTTTCTTAAAATGTTTATTATCATCGTGGGTTATAGATGGATGTGTGATGAATGTTATCATGTGTTACTTGTTGGAACAGCACTATACAAATTTCACGATTACGATAAGATTTAGGAGGCATTCGGTCTAGATGAATGGTTATAATAACGTGTCTTTTAAAATATGTCTTGATTTGTAATAATTACTAATTGTAATATTTAAAAACACTTTAGTTAAATTAAACAATTACCTAGACTGATCTAAAAAAAATAGAAAATATGAAGATGTGGTTCCACAAGACTGGCAGGTTTTTGGTGGGCTTTAATGGGGAGCCTTCGATGTCTAAAGCATGTGCAGTTCACAGTGAACAAAAGCTAATAAACTGTGTCAACAAGACACAAGAAGACAAGTAAGGCAGCTGTTTTTCATGTCTAATCAATGCAAGGCTTTAAGTAACTTCAGACCCAGTGCCATTCATGGGCATTGTTGTCTTAACGGCCCAGTCAGGAAGTCTTGCACTGCAGTTGTTACACTGGTCCACCTTTACACCTACTTCAGGCGTAGTGGCTTCAGTGCCAGACCCCAGATTGCAATTATCTCACTGCTTCATCACGTGACAAAGCAAATCGTTTGTTCACTGATGTAGAAATCCGGCCAGTCCAGGACACTTAACATGTCTGCCTATTGTACGTTCCGGCTGATATTTGTAAATAAATCTATGATAACGGCAAACATTGCCATGCTTCTGGTGCAGATCATTCGCGGAACTTTTAGGACATTTGCAAATGTAACAAAGAAATTATGAGTACTTCACAACATTTAGAAAAAGTACACATACTTGTACTTCGTTACAAGTAAAAGTACTTCCAAAAAAATGTACTTCGTTACTCATGAAAAGTAAACTTTTCTACTTAAGTAAAGTAACGAAGTAAATGTACTTGTACATGTACGGTTGTAGTTGTTTTATACTTAATATATATATATATATATATATATATATATATATATATATAATATGTATAATATATATATATATATGTATATATAATATCGTAATGTTCTTCCCATATATTGTTCTGTTTATGTTATTAATATTGTATGTTATTTGCCTTCATTTCTATATGTTATTGTAAAGAGCAACAATAAATTAGATTTGTGTTAGACTGTCTTCTTTTTCCTTGCAGTTTAGTGTTGAGCAATTCCAACATGGCGTTACATGTGACTTTTTGAGTCTTTCAACACTTCTTATATATCAAAAATCTATTAATGAT